>JZKD02S1673402.1:632962-678252 GCA_000966675.3 Picea glauca
TTTATGTTTTTTTTTTTTTTTAATTATATTGTTCCTAAAATTTGAATCAACAAATAAAATCTAGATAAACAAAACAACTTATAAAAAGTAAACACATGTTTTGAAAACTAGTTAAATCTTGAAGTGTTTATATTACTACTTATCATCTAACCAAAGCCCATGTTAATAATCTTTATGAAAATTAATCTTAATAAATAATGTTGATGCTATATTAACCTCCTCAATGAAGTACAATGACTTCATTGTTGTGTTGCTTGAATACTTCATTTTATATTCCTCTCTAATTGTTGTGTTTATTCTTCTTCAATTGAGTGTATTAAATTCTATAGTTTTTTTTTAATTTTCTTTTATAACTTTCATATTTATATAGGGTAAAAAAGTTTTTCATGTTTATGTAAAGGTAAAAAGTTGGAATGGAAAAAGTAAATTACTTGATATAGAGAAGCTTCATCCCTCTATATATATATATTTCAATTTTCTTTCATAACTTTCATGTTTATGTAAAGGTAAAAGAGTTGTAGTGGAAAAGTAGATTTCTCGATAGAGAAGCTTAAGGGCATTATTGTAGACATAAGAGTTATGTAATTACAAAATAGTTGTTTTTTTTAAGGCATATGGAGAAATGTATTATTGAGTGCATATAGAATAGTTTCTTTATTAAAAATTTGTATTAGATTTTTAGAAATGTTTATATTTTTACAATCATATAGGGAATTTGTTTTTTTATTTAAATATTTTTAATTGTTTGAATTGTGGAGAAAACTCTATGAAATTTGATCTTTGAATATTTTTATATGAAATGTGATTAGTTTTAACCACATGTTATAAGGTAATGCCTAAACATGGCAGGGATTCTTAATGTTGGTAATGAGTTATTGAGTTGTTTCTGGTCTTAAAAGGGAAAATTAAAGAAAAAATGAATAATTTTAACAAGTAATGCTAAAAAATGATGGAGAATTTTAATGTTGGTAAGAGATTATTGAGTTGTTTCTCATCTTAAAAGGAAAAATTAAAGAAAAAATAAATAAACAAAATTATTATAGCCATTTTATTATTATAGTGTTAACTTCATAGTTCAACATATTTATTATAGTGATTTTGATTTCATTATCCTAAAAATGAGTGATGTGTGTTATTAGAAATGTATTAATTCATAAATATTATACATGACAAAACTAATATTCTTTTTTTAAATAGTAATACTCCTTATTTTTGGAGTAGTCTAAACGTTTTACGAATTTAGCCTTTTTTAGGTCACTCAAAATAACAAAAAGCGAAATTGACATTTTTTGTCTAAAATCTAGCAAGAATCATTTCAGATTTGATCAAATTACAGATATCAATTGTTAACATTGCAAAATTATGTTGCAATAGGGGTATTTGAGGGTGTTGAATCCATTTATGCATTCAAAACAATAATTTCAACAATCCATACAATTTCAACAAAGATTTTATGGCCAAATTCTCATGATGACAAACTGGAAAAAGTCAAAATTGTAGAATGTTGATCATTCTTCCTTATTTTTTTACTAGAACCAAAGACTTATATCCCCTCAATCCCCCTACCCCACTATTGGAATCTATATGTATCTCTCGGGTTCGAACTTCAGGATTAGAGTTAATGGAACATCACTACTGGGACATGTCACTTTGAGGATTCTTGAGTCAGATGACAAAGACAATGTTCTAAGGTACCATCCTTTTGGAAATCAAACCTAGGCAAACAATTGAAAACCAAAATTTTTATTACCAGTGTAGGAATTCACTTCTCAAATTACCCGTCAGATTAATTTTTTTGACGTTTTGGGTTTTTATATTCCCCATCACATAATCCTTTTAATTAAATAATACCCTTTAATAATGAAACTTGGCTAAAAAAAATTACCCTTCAATATGTTGGCAACTCACATTCAAGTCTCCACTCTCTTATTGTCCAAGGTGTTTCGCTATTACACCCTACTAATGAGCACCTTTGATATGGAACCATCTTAATGAACACCTTTGATACTGAATCTAATGTGTATGCAACTCATTTGACATTGCACCATGCTAATGAACACATTTGACATTGAGCATAATGTGTATGCAACTTTCATTCAAAGGTCTACTCTCTCAATGTCCAAGTGGTACGATATAACTACTATAATATATAATATGCTAATGAGTTACCTTTACTATTAAAATTTATAAATATTTAATAAAGAAAATTATAATAAATATGAAATTCTAATTAAAAAATAAAAAATAAAAAGAAAATTATAATAATATGAAATTCCAACTAAAAAATAAAAAATAAAAAATTATTAATTTTAATTTTAATGAAAATTATAATAATATAAAATTCCAACTAAAAAATAAAAAATTATTAATTTAAATTTTAAAAATTAATGTCACTATGGAAAAATCATTTTTCTATTTTTTAAATGAAAAATAATTAATTTAAAAAGAAATATCTTTCATAAAAAATTAACTATCAAATATATAATATAATATCAATACATAATATACTATAATAATAGAAATATAATACAAATACATAATATAATATTTTAATAATATAATAATACAAATATAATACAAATGCATAATATAATATTTTATTAATATATATAATGATAACATTTTTTTTAATATTGCAAAGGAATGCTTAGTGTACACGCACACCCTCTACGTACCCTAATCATGAATTTAATACACGATTGCTCTATTGTCAAATTTAATATAGAAAATATTTACTTAAAGAATTTTGCGAAAACTACAACCATTGGCCTTTTTAAAAGTATTTAAAGTTATTTTATGATTTTTTAAGATAAGATGTTAGATATTATCATTTCTATTTGATTGGCACTTAAAATAATATCCATGAAAACTACATCGTTTGGTTTGGATTTTTAAAAGTATTTAGAATTATTTTATGATTTTTTAAGATAAGATCTTTGATATTATCATTACATGGTAATTGTATTTTTTTTAATTTTGTAATATATTTAATATATAATATTTTAAAAATTTATTTTGGTTCAATTTAATAATAAGCAATATCTACTTCACTAAAATTGTTTAGGATTTGCAATCCAATTTGCATAGATGAGATGATATAGGAGAGAAAAATATATCTTTAGAGGGATTTGAATCTTGATAGAGGTATGAAATGTCTCTATCATTTAATCATGTTGTTGTTGAAAATCTACCTTGAGAAATGAGTACTTTTACCAACAAGTCACAAGGAAATCCTAAACATGGTAAAGGGGAATCCAAAGGTCGATTTAGGGTTAATGGATTGGTTTCTCACTTTCACTTTATTTTGAGAAAGAGAAAATAAAAGAAAAACATTAAAATATGAGATAAAATTGATTTCTTTTCATTTTTAATTAGCAATTATAATTAGATGCCAATCTAATAACTAATTATAATTACAATATCATTAAAAAAAAGATTAGATATTAATTAATCACATTTATTGAACCATTGTTGATCAACAAAGGACTTGAAAGCGGAAATTTGATGAGCAAATATTGTACATACAAGGAAAGAGAGAATGAATCAAAGTAGTAATAGAAGAGGTAGACAAAATCCCTTCATTGAACTTGAAAGGGGAAATTTGATGAATGAGCCCTTTATGCATCTTGTCATTTAAGATGAGCAAATATTGTACATACAAGGAAAAAAATAATGAATCAAAGTAGTAATAGAAGAGGTAGACAAAAGTCCTTCATTTTATTATTATCTTCTCTAACATCATGATGCTCCTCCTCTTGTGCTAAATAATCAATGTGCATCCTTAGTCTAATTTTTTTTCAAACCCTCCATATACATCCTTGGTTTGTTGGTATTTGAGGTTCTTTCAATGGAGAATATTTATAAGAATATGTCGGGGTCATATAGGGGAACCGCAAAGCATTGGATCAAATAATTTACATATAACATATGGATGAACACATTTTTCATTTACATGGAGGTCACTTGCATGATATCTTATGGTCATCAATTAAAAAAGAAAAAAAATCATTTCTTATTTTAGACATAACAATGATAGGTTTATTGTACTTAGTGTTGAAACACACGCTGACATTGAGAGGGGGGGTGAATCAGTGTCTGGAACTTTTGACTACTTTTCACACTTTCATAGATTAAATAAATTAACTGAATAAGATGTATACAACTCAATTAATTATTCATAAACATATACAACCCAAACTGTATGAAGTAGATAAAATGTCATTCTTTTATTTATTTAACTTGTATGAATACATATAAAATCAATCATTTAATTTGACTTCAACTGAATATGAGAGATCCAACTCTCTGATATAAGACCCAACTTGCAGTTCTCAAACCCAACTGAGAAATGAGGAATCCAGTCCTCATAACAAGACCCATCTTGTTGATCTCAGATCCAACTGAGATGTGAGGACTCCAATCCTCATGACAAGACTCATCTTGTAAATAGACACCAACCCGATAGAATGAACTTTCATTCAACCATTATAAATATATATATTTATATCCACAAAGACACCCTTCTTCCCTTTGTATTCTTTTGCTTATATATTCCTCCAAGGGGTGCCACTTTGAAACAATGTTTCCTTTTGAAATGAAACATTGCACCCCTTCATTTAATTAACACAAATGGTAACTTTTACTAATCGAATTCCATACACCAAATTAGACAACTATTTTCGTATGAATATTTTGGAGCTATTGAAATGCATTTTAAAATTCTACGACATGGGTTTTGTGCAGAACATGCTTAATTAGCCGAAATTTCCCCAAAATGTGCGAGGTGGCCGGTACATATGGTTCTTTGAAATCAACTTGCCCAGATTTTCCTTTCATGATCAAATGCTAGATCAACTTCAATACATTTTACCTTTTCATAAGTGTCTAAATCAACATCAATATATTTCCTTTGTTGGTGACTAGTTAAACTCAGCTTGTAAACATTTTACTTGATGGTGGATATTAAAATCAACTCCCTTTCAACTATTAGTCACTAAATATTTGACTTGGCCTCACCCTTTTTCGTATTTCCTTCCTTATTCGACCAACAAATGTCTTTTTGGTTGACTCAACTAGGAGAAATTTCGACTTGAGTATTTCGATTCCGGTCCACCCAACTTCCTTCAGCCTTGACTCGACTTGTATTTCCCAATTTAAGTTTTCTTCGACTTCGACCTTTAGGTTATTTCTTTCTTAGACTGACTCGACTAAGAAGAAAATTGACTTATGTAATTCGACTTTGGTCGTCCCGACTTGCTTTGGTTTTGAATTCGACTTTGACTTCTTCAATTTTGACTTCTTCTACTTATCCAACTTCGACCTTCGACTTCTTTGACCTCTTTGATGTTGACCCCTGATTTATTTGACTTCAACCTTTTACTTTTTCAACATCTTCAACTTCAACTTCTTGTTAAGATGTTTATACCAGAATTTTTAATATCTACTGCATTTTATTGAAACACTTGACTTTTATCTTTTCTCCTTGCATTTAGTTAGTCTACTTGACCCATTTAATTGTTTCGACTCGACTTAAGTTTTGATCGGTCGAGACAATTGTTTTCTACTCGATTTCAGGCTTGATTGGTTGAGAATTTTCTTACTGAGACTTTTGTACCAAACTTCTTGGCTCTGTGACTTGTATGGATCCATATTGGATTCTCCATTTATCCTTTTTTTTCTCTAGACAATTTCTTCTTTTGTGCATGGATGTTAATAACAAATTCCACCACAGACCATATTGCCACTAGGATGAGTGCATCAAGTTCATACAATATATTTAGTCAATATTGTCCTTCTATTAACATTATGTCCAATATCGACAATGCTTGAAATTCAAGTCACCTTCAAAACATTATGTCTAATATTGAAAATGTTTCTTAAACCAATCAATAAATGATACTTTACCTATCTATCAAGGTTGACATCAATGACAACCAAATTGCCAACGATCTCCCCCTTTGTTATTGATGGAAACCTTAGTAAAACAACCTTACTCCCGTTGTGAATGTATTATGTATTTTGAGTCCTCTAAGCTGACTTTGTTTTACTCTTTATCTCTCCCCCTTTGATAGCAATGACAGAGGGTATATTTTTTTTCTCTTTCCCTGAGATGATGCTCCCCCTGAGGTGATGTTTCCCTTGCTTTTAGCCTATTTGTTTTTGGACTTTGTTTTATTATTTATCTCTCCCTCATAATCCTTTGATTCATGATACTTAGGCTATAATCATATTTTAACCAGGTTGATGCAGTCCATATTATTAATCATGTTTTCCCTTCCTTCTTTAAAGAGTGTGCCACGATTTATACAAATGTTTTTGAATAACTACATTTACTTGTTTCCCGATTGCTTCCAATTTCTTCATGATGCTAGTCCTCTTCATAAGTTTTTCATTCTTTTGAAAATACCGCATTGGGTTTAGATCATACCATACTTTAGTAGTATATTGTAGAACTTACTCCAAATCATGTTTTATATTCATTTTCCCAAATCCTTCCTCCTTCCTTTTATTCATATTTAATGTTGAGGGGAAATTTAGTAGTTCATGAAAATAACATTGGAAAACTTCCATGATTTTCATTGCTCAATTCTTCTGGTTGATATGCTATTGAAGATTCATCATTATCGTCAATATTCTGTGTAACTAAAACTTCTTCATTTTCTTCCTTGGGATTTTTTGTTTGCATTTTTCTTTCATTGGTTAATGTACTCTTGATTTTCAAGATATCATCAAGATCTATTCATTTTCTTCCTTGGGATTTTTTGTTTGCATTTTTCTTTCATTGGTTAATGTACTCTTGCTTTTCAAGATATCATCAAGATCTATAGTTGTGTCATATTCTTCTTTAAGAATTCTTCTTTCTTGAGCTTTATCCAATTTATATGCAAAACATTGTTTTTCACATTCCTCATTAGGAGTTTCACTCATCATTCATTTATTATCAACCTCATCAATTTTAGGTGTAATTTCTTCATTCACTTGAAACTTTGTCTTCTCTAAATATTTGTAGCTTTGTTCTGATTTCTTTCTCCAAATATTTCCATCAGGCACTCTGTTTGTTGGACCTTTCCCTTCTAAATTTGTCCTTTCATTTTTGTCCTTTCCTCTTATCTTCGAAACTTCATTATTTTTTCTTCCTGAATTGTATGGAATATTCTTCATGGGTAGACTTCTTGATTTTCTGCAATTTTGAGATTTGTGGCCAAACCTACAAAAGTTGTAGCATCTCATTGTATGATAAATCTTTGTTGTGTGCCCAACATAATTGCATCTCCAACATCTCATTAATTTATTGGATCTTCCTGAATTTCTCTTCTCAAAACTCTTGCATTCCACTAATTTATGACTAAAGGTATGATAGGAAAAGAAATAACCATTGAAGGTGTTTCCATACTTGAGTTTGTTTTGACATGAGAAGTTTGTCTTTTGATATGCTTCTTGTTTTTTACTTTTATATCTTCTTCCCTTAACAAATTTCATGGTTTGTATTCGGTTTGTGACTGTACCTTTTTCCTTTGAGGAGGATGATCCTTTATCATGTTTCTGAATGGTGCTCCATTTGCCACCTTATTCTTTCTTATTGTATCCAAGACCAATTTTGTCATAAGTTGGTCTTTGACTGTTCCATATCCTATCCATGATAGCTAAGTTGTTCTAGAATTTGACATTTGCTTTTGTTTTTTCATTCTTCTTTTTGAGGTTGATAACTTCCAATTCCAACATGTGACATGTTTCTTCCTTTTTAGTCAACTGGATCTTCAAGTCTTCTTCTATTTCCTTAGCTTCTTCAAGTTGATTCTTTAGACTAATGACTATTTCTTCTGTCTCATCCAAGACTTCTGTGAATTTATTGGTTTTGTCATATGTCTTCAACTCTTCTATTTCTTTTGTTAGATCAACAACTTTAGTCTTCAATCTTTTGATTTCTTCCTTGTTTTCTAGTTGAATCCTTTTGAGGTTGATGACTTCCAATTCCAGGGTGTGGCATGATTCTTCCTTTTTAGCCAACTAGCTCTTCAGGGTTTCTTCACTTTCCTTAGCTTATTCAAGTTGAGTTTTTAGACTGTTGACCATTTCTTTTGTTTCTTCTAGTTATTCTATACATTTATTGAGTTTTCCATATGTCTTCAACTCGTTCATTTCTTTTTTTAGATAAACAACTTCAGTCTTTAATATATTGATCTCTTCTTCTTTGTCTTCTAGTTGAATATTTTGTTCTTGTTCTTCATGGTTATTAAATTGATCTAACTATTATAGTAGCGACATATATTTCTTTTGAAGTTTATCCAACTCTTCTAGAGTGCACATAGTTGTGTATTTCAGATTGTCAAGAGCCTCCATACGAACTTCAATATATATATACCATTTCCTGGTTCCATACGAATCTCTTCTAATGTAGCTATAACATCAATCTTAAGATTCAATATTTTTTCTTCAGTGATTATTGAGGTATGCATCAATTCTTTGATGGAGTTGTCTTCTTCATTGGTGACTAGGGATTGCATCAATTCCTTGTTTGAGTTGTCTTCTTCTTTGATGACTGGTGATTGCATCAATTCCTTGTTTGAGTTGTCTTCTTCTTTGATGACTGGGGATTGCATCAATTCCTTGTTTGAGTTGTCTTCTTTATTAATGACCGAGGATCATATCAATTCCTTGATGGTATTTTCTTCCTTTTTTGTGTTTTGTACTTTACTTTGATTAGAACTCTCTAGTTGGAGCCATAATACTTTAGTAGAGGTGTAGTGCCCCATATTTTCTTTGATTTGGTATGATGGTCCATTATGGATTTCTTTTAAAGCCATTTAATTGGTTCTCTTTGCTTCTTTTGCAATTTTGGATTTGTTCGTTGAGGAAGTTAAGTACCAAGGCTTACTTACTACTAAGTCTCAAACTCCAGATCCTCTTGACTTCATATATATTTTCATTCTTTCCCTACATGAAGAGTAGTATGTTCCATCAAATAAAGGAGCTTCATTTGTGGAGAGAGCCATTTGTTCATCCATTTTTGTGTTTAGTAGGATCTTCCTTCCAGTGATTAGATTGTTTTTCCTTGAAGATACCTTGATCTGATACCAATTGTTCTCTTTAGAACAATTGAGTGGTTAAATTGTAGTGAAGGAACTTTATCTGATACCAATTGTTGAAACACACACTGAAATTGAGAGGGGGGGGGTGGGGTCAAATCAGTGTCTGGAACTTTTGACTACTTTTCACACTTTTATAGAATAGATAAATTAACTGAATAAGATATATACAATTCAATTAATTATTCATAAACATATAAAACACAAGTTGTATGAAGTAGATAACATATCATTCTTTTATTTATTTAACTTGTGTTAATACATATAAAATCAATCCTTTAATTCAACTTCAACTGAATATGAGAGATCCAACTCTTTGATACAAGACCCAACTTGTAGTTCTCAGACAACTGAGAAATGAGGAATCTAACCCTCGTAACAAGATCCAACTTGTTGATCTCAGATTCAACTGAGATGTGAGGACTCCAATCCTCATGACAAGACTCAACTTGTAAACAGGCACCAACCTGATAGAATGAACTTTCATTCAATCCATTATATATATATATCCACCAAGACACCCTTCTTCCCTTTGTATTCCTTTGCTTATATACTCCTCCAAGGGGTGCCACTTTGAAACAATGTGTCCTTTTCGAATGAAACATTGCACCCTTTCATTTAATTAACACAAATGGTAACTTTTACTAATTGATCTCCGTACACCAAATTAGACAGTTATTTTCGTATGAATATTCTTGAGCTATCAAAATGCATTTTAAAATTCTACGACATGAGTTTTGTCCAAAACATGCTTAATTAGATGACACTTGGGAAATTTCCCTAGAAAATGTGTCAGGTGGTTGGTACAGGTGATTCTTTGAAATCAACTTGCCCATATTTTCCTTCCATGATTGGATGCCAAATCGACTTCAATACATTTTAGCTTTTCATAAATGTCTAAGTCAACCTCTATATATTTACTTTGTTGGTTATTAGTTAAACTCAACTTGTAAACATTTTACTTGATGGTGGATATTAAAATCGACTCCCTTTCAAATGATAGTCACTAAAGATTTGAATTGGTCTCACCCTTTTTTCGTATTTCCTTCCTTATTCGACCAACAAATGTCTTTTGGTTGACTCAACTAGGATAAATTTCGACTTGAGTATTTCGATTATGGTCCACCCAACTTGCTTCAACCTTGACCTGACTTGTATTTCCTAAATTAAGTTTTCTTCGACTTCAACCTTTATGTTACTTATTTCTTGGACCGACTCGACTAAGAAGAAAACCGACTTGTGTAATTCAACTTTTGTCATCCCGAATTGATTTGGTTTTGAATTCGACTTCGGCTTTGATCTTCAACTTATTCGATTTCAAATTCTTCTACTTATCCAACTTTGACCTTCGATTTATTCAACCTCTTCGATTTTGACCTTTGATTTTGACCCCTGATTTCTTTGACTTCAACCATCGACTTTTTCAACTTCTTCAACTTCAACTTCTTGTTGAGATGTCTATACCAGACTTCTTGATATCTACTGCATTTTATTTAAACACTCGACTTTGATCCTTTTTCCTTGCATTTAGTTAGTAGATTTGACCCATTTAATTGTTTCGACTTGACTTAAGGTTTGAATCTTCGAGACCATTGTTTCTGACTCGAATTCTATAACATCTCGCTCTACTGATTACATGTTATCGACTTATTCTTTGAGGACACTTGCGTGCAAGTGATCCAGTTATAGCACAATGTTATTTTTCCGACTATGAATTTTCATGATGATGTTGATGGGTTGTGATTTATTATTACTTGATATATGTATTGACATATGTTATTGACGAATTTACCTGAGTGTGCAGGAAACATGACATATTATATATGTCGATGGCATCAATGAACCTCCTTGGACTCTGGATTGAGTCAGGGAGTGGATTGTATTGGTTTGATTATTTCGTTTATGCATATGTGACATATGATTGATTATAGTATGATTTGTATATGGATCATTGCTAATGTTTTGTCGATGGATGTAGGCAGACAAATGCTTGCTAATCTGACTCACATAAGGAGTAAATGGGCCATGCATAGAAAACCAAACATTGGAGGAGAGGTGTGGAAGAATCCCTGTCACGGCCTACTAGCACTCTCGTCGTGGCTCGAATTGCAGGTTAATGATTACCTATTTCGAGAGGTCCACGATGTCGCGAGGGAAGACTGAGACAGTCGCTCATGAATATTTCTAAAGGGCGTGCAATAAGGCAGAGTCCTTATTCCTTAGAAGTTGTTAGTCTCTCACAAGGTCAACCGAGTAGAGTGTTGACTCCAAGGGTTGGACGAACTACCAAAACCAGTCAAAAGGTGAGTGGCACCCTTGAAGCACAAGAGTGCATCTTGAAGGGAACATCGCGTAATTTAAAAAGAAACTTGAGTCAATGAATCTAGGTGGCCTAGAAAACAATAAATTGATTTGATATTGTCGGATTTAAAATAGTTAATTAATGAGTAATTTTATTAATTATAAATCACCATAAAAAACTAAGCCTATTCTAAGACAAAGCCTAAGTCTAAGTTTAGTTAGGGGACTAAAATAAAATGATAAATAAAATAAAATATTAGAGATAAATCAATCTAAAAAAAAAAGTGAGATAAATATAAAGATTTGATATAATGCACATGTGTGCAAGAAAATACCAAAATGGAATTTTAAAACAAGAAAGGAATAAAGCATGAGAGAATAGGTGTACACATAGAATGGTATCTAGAGTCTATCTACCACTAGTCTAACTAGAAGAAGACTCCTATTTTAACTCTAACTCATATTTAGTAAGGAGTGAGCCATTAAATGAGAATCCGGGAATAAAGAGACAACGAGGAGCGATTTAAGGAACAAATTTGGGAATGTGAGAGAAATGGACTTTTAATTAAAATAAAATATGTAATTACTTGTGCAACTTGGGGAGAGGATGAACAATCCTAATTTATTTAATTAAAAAGATAATTAATTGTGAATGTGGACATGTGTCAGTCAGGAAGTTCCTATAAAGAAAATGTTGTAGATCAGAAAGGAATCACACCGGTTATTGGAAAATTTATGCTACCAAAATCATTTGACTGCATTTACTTGTGAGAGTTGGGATAGCAAGATTGATCTAGAGTGGTGGCTCTACTTTCTGTGGAAATCTTGGAGATAGAGTATTTTCTGGTTTGTGGCTGCTTGACCCCTTTTCGGCTCAGGGGGAGAAGAGTACCCCTAGCGTTGGCTAGGAGGTACTGGTGAAGTCTCAATGATTAGAAAGCGAGAGAAAGAAATGAGCGTTATTTGCTAAAGAACATATTCATATTTCTTCGTCATCGATTATGGTATTTTTATTTGAGTTTTGTACTTTTAACAAGTTAACATTTTATAGATATTCTATAGAAATATTGTCGTAAACTGTATTTTATTTCTGATATCGAATTGGCAAATTCCTGATGGATTTTTATGTAAAAAGGAAATTTATGGAATGTGATGTTATTCAATTTCTCAACTAAGTATTTGGAACACTTGTGTTATCTCTCTTCCCATTTTCCCAATCCCTTGATTCTATTGTTCGTTGATGTCTGAGATTTTCTTTGGGGATTGGTATAATTTGTTGAATCGATGCTAATAGATTCATGTATCCAGATGCAGTTTATTCTTGATCGCTACCATTGTTTGCTTGCCAGAAATTTAAATTATATTGTCTTGTTGAACCAATTTCGTTTTCCTTACTTGAATAATTGAAATTTCTGGAAAAATAAATCTTGTGGCAATTATAAATCTAGACTGGTAACCTGAGGTGATCCTCTGTGGATGCTATCAAGTTTTATTTCTGATTCAAATTTTTATTTCGCTACATATGCTGATCAATTTCCTGTCTGTTTGGTTGCAAAAATTTAATTGAATCCATGATTGTTTATTCTGTGTGATTAGATTTAATTTTTTTTGGAAAAGAGAATGTGGGTATGACTAATCAAACAAAATCTCGTTGTTTGTTAGTAGCATTGCAAACGAATGGGAAATTTTACAAACTACGCAAAGATGTCATTACTATGCTAAGGGAACTTGCGATTTCATTTTTCTTTGTGTCTCGATGTTTGTAAGGAATTTATCTTTTGCATGGTTGAAAATTTGTGTACGCCTCTTGAATGACCGACTGGATAATATAGACCCCTTCCTTATCAATTTTGACCTTGAGTTAGTTCCCATTTCTTATTTCAATAGAAAAACGATGGGAGGATTTATTTATTACATGCAAGGTTTGCGAGTTAATGTTGGGCGAATTTCCCATGTAATGTATAACTCGAATCTGGGTTGAATCCCATGCTAAACTCTTGTTGCATTTTTGGAGTTTGGTAACTCTGTGTGATTGTTGTCCCATCTTTGAAAAACCCAGAATTTCAATTCGAGCGATCGTCCTTCCTCTTCCTTTGTCTTGAAATTTTTATAAACCTCAATTTTGGTGTTTTGTTGGTTCAATGTAGGATGTTGTATGACTGGTAGTTGATATTATAAAATTTTTTTGGCAAGGTGACCTGTACAAATTCGAAGAGAGAATTTTTAAAGATCTCAGCATGTACATTTATTTATGGAAATTAAGTTTTGGGGCTCTATGCTGACCGAGCCTGTAGAAGCTTATGAAAACATCCATTAGTGATTGTTGTCAAGGATTTCAACTCTTTAGTTGTGAATTTCCTTGTTGTATTTTAGAAAACAATCCCAAAATTTAATGGAGCAATTTATGTTCTATTTATTTTTATTTTCTGAATTTTCAATTTCAAAGTATTATAATTCATGGATCGAATTTGGGATTGAAACAAATAAATTAACCTTCTTGAGTGCCTCTGTATTGATTTATCATCCTTTCCTTAAGGCTTAACCATCACGAAATTGATTTGCTACCTGTAAATTTTAAATTCGAATTTTCCAGAAATTTAGTTTTGTTTCAAGGGTTGGATCAGGGGTCAGATCAAGGGTCAGATCAGGGGCCAGATGGAGGGTCAAATTGAGGTCTCGAATGAATTTCATATTTTTTTGCACACCAGATCAAGGGCTGGGATAGGTATCTGAATTCCTTCTTTGTTTCCTTACTATGGATATGTGATTTAGCCTCTGAATATCATTTATTTATTTATGGTCAATTAATATTTGTCTTCCTAAAATTTTAAGCGGATTTATAAGTTAGCATGTGAGTGTTTTATTTATGGGTTAATAAGACTTTAATTTTCTTAATTCTTAAATGGATTGTAAATTAGTATTGAGTTCTTTATATATTGTTAAAAGATTTGGGTCTCTCTTTATTCTCTTAAATGGATACGTAGGGTAGTTGAATTCTATCATTTTCTTATTATGGTTGGACTTCCCTTAACTCCTTTAATGGATTTTTTAGATATAAATTACATTCTTACATATGGTTGAAATCAGAATTGATCTTCTTTAATAACTTGAATGGAGTTGTAAGTTGACATTGGATTCTTATAATATTGTAGGGTCTTCCTTTAGTCTTTTAAATTGGGTTTATAAGTCAACATTGGGTTCTTTATTTTTATTGTTTAAATAAAACTTGATCTTCTTCAATTATCCTTATATATGGATATGCAAGATAACATATAGGTTATATTATATAATTCTTAATTATGGGTTTGAACTTCTTATAGTTTCTTGCAATGGAAATGTAAGGTAATCTTGGAATCTTTCCATATTGCTTGTTATGATTGAACCTCTTAGTTCCTTTAAAATGGATATGCAAGCAGTAGACTTCTTATTAATTGTTATTATGATTGATTTTTATTAGTTTTATACATAACGCAAAGTAGCATCTAAAATTAATGTATTGCTTAAGAAGATTGATCTTCTTGTGTTTTCTTGCAAATGAATATAAAATTATAGCCTTTAAATTCCTGATATATATTCTTAGAAGATATTCCTTAATATGAAGATACATAGTTGAGATACATGAGACTATGATTTTTACTTATGCTCTTTGGGTTATTATTATTATTTATGTAAAAACCTCTTACTCATTTACACTCAATGTTGCTTGAATATTGATTACGTAGAGTAGATCGTTAATTGCACTATGATGAATTGATGGTTAAGTATGTTGATAATCTAGTTTGAATAGAAGTGTATGATTGAATTAATGGGAATTGTATACTTTTGTGTTCCTTAGAACAATCGCCAGTCCTAAGAACTTAGGTGGTCAAAATCAATCGGATGAATCTTGGACTTGAGCATTTCTTATATGTCTTGGAGGTCCCAACCATGCAGGATAGGTTGGGCGGGTAGTTTCATTATGCTATCATTTTGAGATATGGTTGATTTATTAATAGTGATGTTTCTTTCTGTTTATTGTGATGAAATTGATTGAGTAGTTATTAATTTACAATATGATGCATTTTCACTTGTACTAACATTTGTAAAAAAATAAAAAAAAATTATTACTTTTGTACATCACAAATTGTTGACATAACAGAGGGGTCGTTACATATGGTATCAGAGCCAGTTCATCCTTGTGACATTGGACCGTTACGCCTTCCACTGTGTTAAAATTTTGATTAAAATGTTATCACTAATAGATTTTGAAATTTTCCATGAGACAATCATGGTTAGAGGACATCGGATGAGTAGACATTGTGGTGCGGGAAGACGAGGTATACCTCCTTTGAGTGTATCCATGCCAGAGGAATCTAATCCTTAGAAGGATGAACAAACTACTGAGGAGGAGCAGGTCAATGTGGGAATTATGGTAGGGATGATGAGATCCTTTCAAAGGATGTTGGAGGCTTGATCAATCATCTTGATCAGATGAGGCCAGGATGTCTGGACCCAATAAGGGTTCAAGAACATTCCGATAATTAGAAATAGTGTACTTAGGGAACTCGAGAAAGTTAAGCTATGAGAACATGGGAGCCACAGATAGCTCAGTCACCGAGGCATGCTTGGAAAAGAAGGAGATGTGCTTCATACTTCTTGATTACGCCTACAACATGAAAATCCGCATGACGGTCCTTCAACATGAAATTCCGCATGAGATCCTAAATCAACTAAACTTGGTCATCGAAGATGTGTCATGGGAGTTATTCAAGGAATGGTTCCGGGAAGAGATATGTGTCTGATAAATTCATTGAGCGTCAACTTAATGAATTCAATGCCTTACGACAGGGTGGTCATACGGTGCCAGAATATGAGTCCAAAATCATGGAGCTGCTTAGGTATTCTCCACATATGAACACAGAGAAGATAAAGTTCAAGAAGTTTTTGTTCGGCCTTCAACATTCATGTTAAGGTGAGGATCCTAATGTCTCAGACGTTGCACGATGCAATCTAGAAGGCCCTCATAGCCAAGGAAGAGCTTACCAGTGGGGGTCAGGGAAAGACTCTTGCAAGATCGACTGGACAGATGACCTCAGGAGTGCAACAACATCAGACTCTAGCCAGAAAAGTATCAGGGCATTGAGACATGCCTAGAGGACCTATGTTCATGACACAACGACGACCGACTCCTCAACAGAGGACTCCCTACAAGGGACCATCACATCAGTAGTAGAGTCACAAGATGCAGTAGCAGTTTAGGCCTATTCATCAAAACAGACCAGGATCTCAAATTGGTAAGCCAACAACTTCTACTTCAGGGACCGGGAGTATTGGACCGAAGACTGGATGTTGGACATGTGGAGAGCCACATTACCAGTGAGACTGTCCTATTGAGAAGGCCAGAGCGGTCAGATCAACAGGACCCACTATAGTGGGAGATTTGGGAAAGGCCCACAGAATTCATGCAGTGGTGAATAACCACCAGGCCGAGTACCAGTCCATTGTGCTCGAGACATGAAGTAAAATCGTTGACCAAACTTTTAGTATTTTGATAGATCTAGGTGCTACATAGAGATTTATTTCTAGTGCAACACTAAAAAGAATTAAGGTAAGGGCAGTCGAGCATGACGAGTTTAGATACGTAGAAATGGCTTCGGGTGCCAAACATAGGGTAGGAGGAAAGGTTACGGACTGTAGCACTAACTTCGAGATTTTTTAACGAAGGCCAGCCTATATGTCACGATCTTAGGATCTTATGACATAGTGATTGCTATGGACTAGTTGGAATCGCATGATGCGATACTCAACTGTAATATGAAATGGTTAAGTTTGATAGATGATGCGGGAAAGAGAAGAGTGATTGTAGAAAGAAACTAGGGAGTGCCCTTGAGGTTCATTTCTTCCCTAGAGCTACAGAAGAGCATGCGCAAGGGATGTAAGTTATATGCAATCTTAGCATTGAACAAAAAAGGCAAGGCAGAAGGATTAGAAAACCTTCCAGTAGTATGAGATTTTGCAGATGTGTTTCTAGAAGAATGACCAGGTTTGTTGCCTGAAAGGGAGTTGGAGTTTACAATCAACCTGAAACCTAGAACTGAACTGATATCAAGAATGCCTTATCATATTTCAACGTCTGGATTACAGGAGTTGAAAATGCAATTGAAGGAATTATTGGACTTGGGACTCATACGTTCAAGTGTATCTCCTTGGGGTGCGCTAATTATTTTCATAAGAAAGAAGGATGGATCGTGGAGAATTTGTATTGACTACTGTCAATTGAACAAAGAGACGATCAAGAACTAGTATTTGATGCCAAGAATAGACGATTTGTTTGATCAGATGAAAGGAGAGATGGTGTTTTCGAAGATTTACTTGAGATTAGGATATCACCAGTTACGGATTAAAGACGAAGATATCCCTAAGACCGCATTTAAGACAAGATTCAGACACTATGAGTTTACAATTTTACCGTTTGGAATGACAAACTCCCCGGGGGTATTCATGAGCTTGATGAATGGGGTGTTCCACAAATACTTGGACAAGTTTGTTTAAGTATTTATTGATGACATATTGATTTATTCTTGGTCGAAAGAAGAGCATGATGAAAATTTAATATTGGTATTACAGTGTGTACGAGAAAAAAAATTATACGGGAAACTATCGAAAAGTTCTTTTTACCAATCGAAGATTCATTACTTGGGGAATATCATATATGGTGAAGCTATCATTGTGGATCCAATGAAAGTATAGGCTTTTATGGAATGGTCTACTCTGAAAAACATACAATAAGTACGCAACTTTATGGTTTTAGCAGGATATTATAGACGGTTCATCGAAGGTTTTTCGAAGATAACAAATCTGATCACAAAATTACAGAAGAAAAACAAGAAGTTTTTATGGACCGAGAAATGTGCGGAAGCATTTAAAAGACTCAAAGAGTTGTTGACGAAAACACCGATACTAAAATTCCCTAACATGGACAAGGAATTATTGGTATGCACGAATGCATCCAATGAAGGTTTAGGTGGAGTTTTGATGCAAGATGGTCGAGTGATCGCTTACATTTCAAGGAAATTGAGAAAGCATGAGGATAACTACACAATGTGTGAATTGGAGTTATTGGCAATTGTGTATTCCTTGAGAGTTTGGAGACACTATCTAATTGGAAAAAAATTCAAATTAAAGACAGATCATTGTGCATTGCAGCAGATATTTACAGAGAGTGACTTGAACGCACGATAGAGGCGTTGGTCAGAATTACTTAGCGAATACGACTTCGAGATTATTTACATAAAATGCATGGTGAATAGAGTGGCAGATGCATTGAATTGGAGGCCACACATATTCTCGATAATACCTCTTTAGACAAATCTTCGAGAAACGATTATAACTATACAGATCAATGATGACTGGTATAAAGAGGTTAAGGAAAACATTGGACAAGATACCATGATGGTACCGAAATTCGAAGGTTGTTCTCTAGACTACAATGGATTGCTAATATTTAATGAAAGTATTTACGTAACTGCTAACGATGAATTAATAAATTTGATTTTGAGAGAAGCTCATAGAGTAGTGTACAAGGCTCTTACAGGAGTCACGAAGATGAAGGCAAACCTTAAGCCTTTATTCTTTTGGAAAGGAATGAAAGAAGACATAGTTAGTTACGTGGCGAGATGTCTAGAATGTCAGCAAGTGAAAGATGAACATAGAGATTCAGAAGGATTACTATAGCCACACATTATTCTGGAATCGAAATGGGAGGTCATTTCGATGGAATTTATAGTTGGATTTCCACCGATGGCAAGGAGACATGACTCGATTTTCGTGGTAGTTTACACTCTGATGAAGAGTGCACATTTTATTCCTACACGTACGATATATCAGGCACCAGTCATAGCCATAGTTTTTGTCAATGAGATTGTAAGTTTACATGGTGTACCAAAAAGGATCATATCCGATCGAGGATTAGTGTTTACAGGACAATGTTGGACCATTTTCCAAGAGGCCTTGAGAACACAACTGAACTTTAGTACAACATATCACCCTAAGATAGACGGGAAGACAGAAAGAATGAAGAAATTTTGGAAGATATGTTGCGTATGTATGTTATGGACCAACATAAATGTTGGGAAGAGTTCTTTCCACTGGTAAAATTTGCATACAACAACAGTTATCAAAGTACCATTAAGATGGCATCGTTTGAGTTTCTTTATGGGTGATCGTGTCAGACGACATTGAGTTGGGATAGAATTGAGGATAGGGTCTTGGTAGGACTAGAAGTTATCCAATAAATGGAAGAACAAATGAAATCGATAAGACAAAGGATTAAAGAAGCGCAATATCGACAGAAGAGTTGTGTTGATGCGCATCACGTTGACCACAGTTATGAAGTTGGTGACTGAGTTTTCTTGTGGGTGAAACCGCACAAGAGTTCGATCAAGTTTGGAAAGGGTGGTAAACTCTCTCCTAGGTTTGTGGGACCTTTCAAATTTGTGGAAAATAAGGGACCCATAGCTTATCGAATAGCCTTGCCCGATTCTTTGAGGTGTATGCATGATGTTTTTCATGTATCTGTTTTGAGACATTATGTTAGTGATCCTACACATGTGATTGACATGAGTTCGTTGCATGTGTCGGACGGGGGTGCTCTCAAAATGGAGCCAATCCACATCCCAGCCCATTGAATTCGACAACTTTGACATTGAATAGTCGATTAGTTCAAGGTCTAGTGGGACATTATAGTCCACACTCGGCTACCTGGGAGGACGCATATGATATGTGTCAGCAATTTCCTTACTTGTTTGAAACATTAGACATATGGATCTTGTCAGATACTTTTATTTACTACATTTTATATACTGTACAACTTCGGGACGAAGTTTAAAACAAGAGGGGGTGTATGTAACATCCCACTCTACTGAGCACATGTTATCGACTTATTCTTTAAGGACACATGCATGAAAGTGATTCGGTTATAGTACAATGTTATTTCTTTCGACTATGAATTTTCATGATGATGTTGATGGGTTGTGATTTATTGCTACTTGATATATGTATTGACAGATGCTATCGACGAGTTTACCTGAGTGTGCAGGACACATGACATATTATAGATGTTGATGGCATCAATGGACCTCCTTGGACTCTGGATTGAGTCAGGGAGTGGATTGTATCGGTTTGATTATTTCATTTATGCATATGTGACATATGATTGATTATAGTATGATTTTGTATATGGATCATTGACAATGTTTCATCGATGGATGCAGACTGACGAATGCTTGCTAATATGACTCACATAAGGAGTAAAGGGGCCATGCATAGAAAACTAGACATTAAGGGAGAGGAGTGGCAGAGTCACTGTCACAGCCTACTAGCACTCTCGTCGTGGCTCAAATTGTAGGTTAACGATTACCTAGTTCAAGAGGTCCACGATGTCGTGAGGGAAAAATGAGACAGTCGCTCACGAATATTTCTAAGGGGCGTGCAATAAGGCAGAGTTCTTATTCCTTAGAATCCTTTAGTATCCCAAGGTCAACCAAGTGGAGTGTTGACTCCAAGGGTTGGACGAACTACCAAAACCAGTCAAAAGGAAAGTGGCACCCTTGGAGCATGAGAGTGCATCTTGAAGGGCATGTCGTGTAATTTAAAAAGAAACTTGAGTCAATTAATCTAGTCGGCCTTGAAAACAATAATTTGATTTGACATTGTCGAATTTAAAATAATTAATTAATGAGTAATTTTATTAATTATAAATCCCCATAAAAGTCTAAGCCTATTCTAAGACAAAGCCTAAGTCTAAGTTTAGTTAGGGGACTAAAATAAAATTTTAAATAAAATARAATATTAGAGATAAATCAATCTTAAGAAAAAGTRRGATAAATATAAMGATTTGATATAATGCACATGTGTGCAAGAAAATACCAAAATGKAATTTTAAAATAAGAARGGAATAAAKCATGAGAGAACAGGTGTAYASATAGAATGGTATCTAGAGTCTAGCTACCACTATTCTAACTAGAAGAAGACTCTTATTTTAACTCTAACTCATATTTAGTAAGGAGTCAGTCATTACATGAGAATCCGGGAATAAAGAGACAACTAGGAGTGATTTAAGGAACACATTTGGAAATGTGAGGGAAATGGACTTTTAATTAAAATAAAATATGTAATTACTTGTGMAACTTGGGGAGAGGATGAATAATCCTAATTTATTTAATTAAAAATATAATTAATTGTGCATGYRGACATGTGTCAGTGAGGAAATTCTTATAAAGAAAATGGTCTATATGGGAAAGGGATCACACCGGTTGTTGGTAAAGTTATGTTGCCAAAATCATTTGACTGGTTTTACTTGTGAGAGTTTGGATACCAAGATTGATCTAGAGTGGTGGCTCTACCTTGCGAGGCAAGCTTAGAGTTAGAGTATTTTTTGGTTTGTGTGTGCTTGGGCCCTTTTCGGCTCGGGGGACTACGGGGGAAGAAGAGTACCCCTAGTGTTGGTTGGGAGGTACTGGTGAAGTCTGAATGATTAGAAAGCAAGAGAAAGAAAGGAGCGCTATTTGTTAAAGAACATCTTCATATTTCTTTGTCGTTGTTTATGGTATTTTTATTTGCGTTTTATAGTTTTAACAAGTTAACATTTTATAGATATTCTCTAGAAATATTGTCGTAAACTGTGTTTTATTTCTGATATCGAATTGGAAAATTCCTGATGGATTTTTATGTAAAAAGAAAATTTCTAGAATGTGATGTCATTCAATTTCTCAACTAAGTATTTGGAACACTTGTGTTATCTCTCTTCCCATTTTTCCAATCCCTTGATTCTATTGTTCGTTGATGTCTAAGATTTCCTTTGGGGATTGTTAGAATTTGTTGAATCACTGCTAATATATTCATGTATCTAGATGCAATTTATTATTGATCGCTTCCATTGTTGGCTTGCCATAAATTTAAATTATATTGTCTTGTTGAACCAATTTTGTTTTCCTTGCTTGAATAATTGAACTTTCTGGAAAAATAAATCCTGTGGCAATTTTAAATATAGACTGGTAAACTGAGGTGATCCTTTGTGGATGCTATCAATTTTTATTTCTGATTCAAATTTTTATTTCCGTTGCATATGTTGATCAATTTTTTGTCTGTATGGTTGCGAAAACTTAATTGAATCCATGATTGTTTATTCTGTGTGATTAGATTTAATTTTTTTTGGAAAATATAATGTGGGTATGACTAATCAAATGAAATCTCTCTGTCTGTTAGTAACATTGTAAACGAATGGAAAAAATTTCACACAACACATAGATGTCACTACTATGCTAAGGGAACCTGTCATTTCATTTTGCTTTGTGTCTTGATGTTAGTAAGGAAATTATCTTTTGCATGGTTGAAAATTTGTGTACGCTTCTTGAATGACCGAATGGATAATATAGACCCCTTCCTTATCAAATTTGACCTTGAGTTGGTTCCCATTTATGATTTCAATAGAAAAACGATGGGAGGATTTATTTATTACATGCAAGGTTTGCAAGTCGAATTTCCCATGTAATGTATAACTCGAATCCGGATTGAATCCCATGCTAAAATCTTGTCACATTTTTGGAGTTCGGTAACTCTGTGTGACTGTTGTCCCATCTTTGAACAACCCGAAATTTCAATTTGAGCAATTGTCCTTCCTCTTCCTTTGTCTTGAAATTTTTATAAACCTCGATTTTGGTGTTCTATTGGTTCACTATAGGATGTTGTATGACTGGTAGTTGATATTATAAATTTGTTCTAGCAAGGTGACCTATACAAATTCGAAGAGGGAATTTTTAAATATCTTTGTATGTAAAAAAAATTCTAGAAACGAAATTTTGGGGCTCTACGCTGCCCAAGCCTATAGAATCTTTTGAAAATGTCCATTAGTGATTTTTTTTAAAGGATTTCAACTCTTTAGTTGTGGATTTCCTTGTTTTCTTTAAGAGAACAATCGCAGAATTTAAAGGAGCGATTTTTGTTCTGTTTATTTTTATTTTCTGAATTTTCAATTTCAAAGTATTATAATTCATGGATCGAATTTGGGACTGCTACAAATAACTTAACCTTCCTGACTGCCTCTGTATTTATTTAGTATCCTTAAGGCTTAACCATCACGAAATTGATTTATTGCATGTAAATTTTAAATTCAAATTTTCCAGAAATTTAGTTTTGTTTCAAGGGTCGAATCAGGGTCCAGATCAAGGATCGGATCAAGGGCCAAATGAAGGGCTGGATTAAGTGACAGACGGAGGGCTAGATTGGGGTCTGGAATTAATTTCGGATTATTTTGCACACCAAATCAGGGGTTGGGATAGGTATCATAATTCCTTCTTTGTTTCCTTACCATGAATATGTGATTTAGCCTCTGAATATCATTTATTTATTTATGGTCAACTAAGATTTGTCTTCCTAAATTTTTAAATGGATTTATAAGTTAGAATCTGAGTGATTTATTTATGGTTTAATAAGACTTTGATTTTCTTAATACTTAAATGGATTGTAAATTAGTATTGATTTCTTTATATATTGTTAAAAGACTTGGGTCTCTCTTTATTCTCTTAAATGGATACATAGGGTAGTTGACTTCTATCATTTTCTTATTACGGTTGGAATTCCTTTAACTCCTTTAATGATTTTTTTAGATAACAATTGCATTCTTACATATGGTTGAAATAAGAATTGGTCTTCCTTAATACCTTGAATGGAGTTGTAAGTTGACATTGGATTCTTATAATATTGTAGGGTCTTCCTTTAGTCCTTTAAATTGGGTTTATAAGTCAACATTGGGTTCTTTATTTTTATTGTTTAAATAAAACTTGCTCTTCTTCAATTATCATTATATATGGATATGCAAGATATCATATAAGTTATCTTATCTAATTCTTAATTATGGGTTTGAACTTCTTATAGTTTCTTGCAGTGGAAATGTAAGGTAGTCTTGGAATCTTTCCATATTGCTTATTATGATTGAACCTCTTAGTTCCTTTAAAATGGATATGCAAGCAGTAGACTTCTTATTAATTGCTATTATGATTGATTTTTATTAGTTTTATACATAACACAAAGTAGCATCTAAAATTAATGTATTGCTTAAGAAGATTGGTCTTCTTGTGGTTTCTTACAAATGAATATAAAATTTTAGCCTTTAAATTCCTGATATATATTCTTAGAAGATATTCCTTAATATGAAGATGCATAGTTGAGCTACATGAGACTATGATTTTTACTTATGGTATTTGGGTTATTATTCTTTATGTAAAAACCTCTTACTCATTTACACTCAATGTTGTTTGAAGATTGATTAAGTAGAGTAGATCATTAATTGCACTATGATGAATTGATGGTTAAGTATGTTGATAATCTAGTTTTGAATAACGATGTATGATTGAATTAATGGGAATTAGATACTTTCTTGTTCCTCAGAACAGTCGCCAATCCTGAGACCTTAAGTGGTCAAAATAAATCAGATGAAACTTGGACTTGAACGTTTCTTATGTGTCTTGGAGGTCCTAACCATGCATGATAGGTTGGGCGGGTAGTTTCCTTATGTTATCATTTTGAGATATGGTTGATTGATTAATAGTGATGTTGCTTTCTGTTGATTGTGATGAAACTAATTGAGTAGTTATTAATTTACGATATGGTGCGTTTTCACTTGTACTAACATTTTTAAAAATAAAAAAATGCATCTTTTGTACATCACAAATTGTTGACGTAATAGAGGGTTTGTTACAACTTCAGGCTTGACTGGTCGATACTTTTCTTGCTGAGACTTTTGTACCATACTTATTGACTCTTTGACTTGTATGGATCCATATTGGATTCTCCATTTACCCTTTTTTTTCTAGACAGATTCTTCTTTATTGCATGGATGTTAATAACACATCCCACCATAGACCATATTTCCACTAGGATGAGTGCATCAAGTTCAAACAATATATTTAGTCAATATTATCCTTCTATTAACATTATGTCAAATATTGGCAATGCTTGACATTCAAGACACCTTCATAACATTATGTCCAATATTGGCAATGCTTCTTAACCAGTCAATCAATGATACTTCACCTATATATCAAGGTTGACATCAATGACAACCAAATTTCCAACAATATCCCCCTTAGTTATTGATGGAAACCTTAGTAAAACAACCTTACTCCCTTTGTTAATGTATTATGTATTTTGATTCCTCTAAGTTGAATTTGTTTTACTCTTTATCTCTCCCCCTTTGATAGCAATGATAGAGGGGACATTTATTTTCTCTTTCCCTGAGATGATGCCTCCCCTGAGGTGATGCTTCCCCTGTTTTTGCGCTATTTATTTTTGGACTTCCTTTTACTAGTTATCTCTCCCTCATAATCCTTTGATTCGTGATATTTAGGCTATAATCCTCTTCTAACCAGGATGATTCACTCCATATTATTAATCATGTTTTCCCTTCCTTCTTTAAAGAGCGTGCCACGATTTATACAAATTTTGTTCAATAACTACCTTTACTTATTTCTCGACTACTTCCAATTTCTTCATGATGCTAGTCCTCTTCATAAGTTTTTCATTCTTTTGAAAATAACTCATTGGGTTTATATCATACCATACGTTTATAGTACCTTGTAGCACTGACTCCAAATCATGTTTTACATTCCTTTTACCAAATCCTTCCTCCTTCCTTTTATTCATATTTTATGTTGAGGGGAAATTTAGTAGTTCATGAAAATAACATTGGAAAACTTCCAAGATTTTCATTGCTCAATAGATGAAAAAATATGAAAAAAAAATAATTGAAGTAAATGGAGAATCCAATATGGATCCATCAAGTATTCTCCTTTTGATTGGTCGAGACAATTGTTTATGACTCGACCTCAGGCTTGATTGGTCGAGACTTTTCTTGCTGAGACCTTTGTACCAGTATTCTTGACTTTGTGACTTGTATGGATCCATATTGGATTCTCCATTTACCATTTCATGAAGTAAATGGTTTGGAGAATAGATGAAAAAAACCATTGAAAATTTGGTAAAATTGTGAAAATTCGTGATTCCAAATCGAAAACAAGAAATCGCTCACAAAAAATTGTGATTTTTAACAAAATTTGTGACATTGTAATTTTCAAGAAACATCACATTTTTTTTGAAAAATTGTGTCATGGCCCCAAAAGTTGCTAGGCAGTGTTTAAGCTCTCATAAAGTGGAGAATTCCATTTTTTCGTCTATTTGTCTTTGCAACAGTTGGGGTTTGAGAGGGAAGGATTTTATCATCGTTAACAATCGTTATTAGGAGGGCCACACATCTCACTACCATTAAAGATTTTTTCTTGGAGTGGGGATCAATTTCTATCTACCTATGGTTTTCATATTCCCAAATCCTAAGTACTTCTTAAAATTATACCCTCTAACTAGTTTTTATTTTCCAAATTTATTCAGGGCTTTCAAAGTGCATGTTTGTTGCCTCTTATTTATTGGTTTTTCATGAGTCATAGAACAATTTATAGTTCTATCATTTTTACTAGCAAGTTGTGTTTGTTTTTTTTAAAGCCAAAACTTGAAAAATTTATTTATATAAAGGTTGAAGAGCCTAGTGCTTTAGTAGATTATATGGTATTGGTTCAAGATTTTCATATATTGTCCCAAAATAGCTCTTTTACATACATTGCAATTCATTACATACTACATATAAGCTACTAACATAGCTTTCCATATTTGTATTACAAACACAACAAAAAAACTTTAAAACTAAAAACATAGCTAATATCGTTTTATAAATATGTGTATGTTGGTGGCCTCTTCCTACGAAACTTCAAAAATACTAGAAATAACTACTTCTCAACAACCCTAGATTCCTTATGTTATAATCCAATCTCCCTCTCTTGTTCTTATCCAAGAAGACTAGCATGTTGAGCTATTGAGAGAGCTTTCTTTCACATATTCAGCACCAGGTTTTTTAGCATATTACACTTTGCCTTGAGAGTGTCTATCCTTAGCCTTTGCTTCATCAGTAACTTCATAATCAAAGCATGTTGAGAGACGCAAAGATGTTTATTTTCATGAATTTTTTTTGAGATGAAAACAATGATGCCATGTTTCATTAGATAAAGTCCACATGCATCCTTTGGAATTTTTTGATCTCCATCAATTCTCTTTGGTCCATTATTTCATCCATGTAACTAGAGCCAAATTTCAAATAGACAAGTCCAAAACTAGAACTAATCCATCCTACTTCTACACTTGCAATATGAATCCATACCTAGGAAAATCTCTCAATTTCCTCCCCTTGATGTCTATTAATGATAACCCAAAAAAACCCTAGAACTGGAGAGTATTATAGAATTTCTTGACAATTTTGGCATTGAACCCAATTCAAAGAGAACCTTGGCCTTGTCACTTTCTAGGGCCGGACTAAACAAGTTTGAAACTCTCTACCAATTCATTTGATTTATCAATTCCAAAACCCAACTAAAAGGAGACAATAATCCCCACATATTGTATTAATTCGAATGGTAGACTTAGATATCCAGTGCCAAGATAAATTGACCATGAGTGAATTGGGAATTTCAAACCAAAATCAAAATAGAGACTTCGATATAGGGAGATATATGTCTATGATATCCTTACTTTCATCGACCAAATCCTTAAAATGAGAGATCGATAAACATTTCCCAGAGAAAGGTCAGAAAATTCACTAAACTACATAATTCACACCATAACCTAGGCTCATATAAATACACCTTCTTTCCATTAGCTAAACAAGACATTCATGGACACCATCAAATCCAACGAGAATAAAATGTAAAACATACCAAAGGTGAAATCACCCCGATATGCCATCCATGTTGTGTGCTTCTCCCAAATACTTTCAACTGCATTATCCCACCACTCTTGCAAAGCTTCATTTCTACACATTCAATAGCCCTCAACATATTAACACTTTCCATGCGAGACAAGGTAGGAATTGTACTTCATGCTCTTGTTTCAAAACAATGGAGTTTGATTACAAATTTCACTTGATGTGAAGACCTATGATAATTTAATTGATTGTCGACCATTATGTATGGGATTAAGGGATGTTGAATATAATTCTCTGCCCCCATTTTTTCAATTCAACTTTGGCTAAATAGGTAACCCCTTTTTCCAAGATATCAACCTCCTCATTAAGCTCATGCTTAATGTGATAAAAGGAGACATACTTTATGAATTTTTTGTCCAAATAATATTGCACTAAGAGTTTGACCAATCTATTGTTCAAGGGGTGTGGCTTCCCTAGAATTTCTTAGATAACAAACATGGAGTCTCTCGGTGTGATTAACAAAGAGATTTGTAGTTCATTTGCCAACATAAGGCCTCTTAGTAACGTGTAGGTTTTTGAAACATTATTTGGCCCTTCCCATAGAATCCATGAATAGGATGTTACATGTGTTCCTATGGGATCATAAAGTATCCCCTTCGCTCTTGCCACCCCTTGGCAGGTTTTTTTTTTAACAACATTCATTAATGTTAATTTTGGGGGTTTTTTCAACCCTAGATTTGAATTTCGAAGTTAAATATTGTCTTTCCAATATGTTGAAGGTTTTGGGCCCATTTTATTGTTATGTAAACTAGAATATGGGAAAAATTGATAAATAATGAATTGTAAACTATGCAGACAATCCATGATAAGAGGGATTAGTTGGTTGAATACAACCTTTCTAGAATCATATGTAAGGAGGTTGCACTTTGTATTTAGTAATCCCTAGAGGTTATGCAAAATGTTGACCAAGATCATTTATAAAAGGATAAAATGAAGGAAGATGCAACAATACTCAATGAATACTCAAAAGTACATACACAAGGGGCTATACATCCATGATTTCACCATATTTTATGCAACTTCGTTTCCCTTTAGGTTATGCACCATTTTTAGTTTGATATGAAGTAGAGGTTCACTTCCGATGAGTTTCCCAAGTGTTCATTTAGTACAAGAAAAGATGGGAGAGCCATTTCTAAATTAGTGTACATTGATTCCTTTTGGGGAGGAGTGGAGGAAGTGTGCACAGTTAGGAAACCTTTGCTAAAGGTTGCTCACTTGGTTAATGGGGATAATCATGTCATGGGATACTTGTATGAGGCTATGGATAGGTCAAAAGAAGCTATCCAATCTCATTATTTGAGAAAGAGTATAATTGGACATGAAAAATATATGAATATCTTGGATTTAATTAATGAACAGTGGGCTAGGATGATCCATCATCTCATTCATGCAACAATTCTTGTCCTCAACCTTGCCTTTGATTACTCATGTAATTTTAATTTCAACGATAAGATTACAGAATGATTCCTTATGTGTCTTCAAATGATGGTACTTGATCAAGAAGCTTGTACAATAATTAATCACAAGATGGAGATGTATAGGAATGTTAATGGACTATTTGGATTTCTCATTGCTATTAAGAAGTGAAGATTTTGATGCCAAGTAATCCATTAGAATTTGGAATTTTAATTACATGTTTTCTTTGAAAGTTGAATTATGTTTTCTTTATTTCCTATTTTTCACTATAATATAATGTAATCTAAGTATTTTTTTTCTTATTTGTTGTATATGTTTGGCGAAGAAATTATGGTGCAAGGGTACCACTCTTATGAAATATTTTTTTTTGAGTGATAAGCCAAACTTGTAGAACTTCATGTTGTGAGCACAATTGGAGTGTATTTGAAAAATTACACACAAAGAAGAACAACATGTTAGAACTTAGCAATTACAATTATTAAATTTTTTAACCCACATATTTATTAGCCTCTCACATGTTAAAGTTTCAATAATTAAATGATATAGTTTATGTCCACTACAATCTTGACTATGGGTGAGGTAGCTTGAGAATATTGCTAATGTGAGTGTCATTTCCTTGGAAAATATTAATATATTGTCTCAATAGAAGGTGGAATATGAGACACCTATTATGGAGGAGGCAGATGGATTGTTAGAGAAGGATAAACACCAAGTGTAGGGGGTAGGGGGGTGATCTACTTGCTTTAGGGGAGGAGGACCTTGAAAATGAGGAGGTGACATGGCGGTCTCAACACCAAATTCTACATAGTTTGATACACATACACCAAGTAGTTGCCATCAAACGGATTATGTAAGATCTTATAGTCGCAAACAATGCATAACCTTTTGTTGTAAAAAGGAGCTAGATATTATATTTTTCATTATAGATTAGTCATGATGATGAGATACATTTATATATATATCCACTATCATTTTATATTGGTTGTCTAGTATTTCATTCTTGATTTGGATAGTTATTGGGGTTCAATATTGACTTTGATATATCATTTGAATCTTGTTGTAGGGGATAGCCAAATATATCGACTAGACCCCAAGTCAGATATGCAATTCGTTTAATTGTCCAATCAAACATGTAAGTCGGTCAACCGACCAAGGTAGTTAGAAAGTTGCAACTTCCTTGTAACTAAATCTACAAAGTATAAATATGTGACTATGTAATAGAGAAAGGGGTTGTTGTTGTGATGCAATAATAAAGTGCATATTGTTGGTTCTCCCATTACTTTTTGTTATTCTCCTTCTCTCTTCTATGTGTGTCTATATATATTGTTGTGTGCTACTTTGTTCTAGGATACTTATGTTAATTAATCTCTACAAGTCCCTATATTACAACATGGGTTTCATTGTCGGTAGTACATGAACCCGAGTCTATACGAATATGCACACATAGATGTTGAGTTTGGAAGAAATTCATCAGTGGTGGGAGTGAAAGATCAATAATTACATAAAAAATTATGCAAGGATAAATCAATTGACCCTGTCAAAAGAAAAAGAACAATTCTTTACGGAAACCCATGAGCGATTTTTCGAAGTTATCCCAGAAGAAATAAGAAAATACAACAATCGACCTACTAATGAGTAGACAAACTATGAATGAAAAATTAATGCTAAAAAAAATAAACAAAGGTCGGACAAACTTGCACAAGTGGGTTGAGAAAATTGCTCAAGATTATTGCCAAGAACAAGAAATTAATGATAGAACATCAGTCGACACAATCAAAGAATTTTTTTATATCGATCTTCATGATGGTTTCTTTTGCACTATACCTTCATTACTACATAAATTCCTATTAGATAAAGGAATCGATCATATTGTCGAATACCGTCCTTCGTTGCATACACCACCAACTAATAAATGGGAGAAACATCAAAGTGAGTGGAAAGAGTTCCTAGACGCTAATTGAAAATACACACATGAAGCTTGGAATTTAATTTTATGGAAATGAGCATGGAAACCTTCACTAACATCATTGACTTCGAGTAAACCCTATTGGTGATGGGAGCATTGAGGATCTATGAGATGCCATATTCAAAGCCAACCTAAATGACCACACCAAAGAGAATAATTCCACAAGAAAGGAGGAAGACGACTGAAAGAAAATATACATTAGAAAAAGAATAAAAAAGGAAGATTTCATGTCGAATGTAGTATCACAAACCTTTAACTGACATTCAGAAATTGGAATAGGACAAAAGATAAAGGAGAAACCTTGACGGTTCCCGTGATGAGTGAAAGTATACATTTGGTAGAGGCGAGCATTGACACCCTTCAACTGGTAGACATGGTAGAGAGTATGGATGTTGATGACTTGGGTCCCATGATACGTCGATCCCCCATCAAAGGTGTCAGTTCATGTATAAGAGACTTCCTCCATCAAAGACTTCATATATATCCTCAATCCTCCAAGGCGTGGTATAGAACATATGAAAGTGGCAACATGTGCGACAAAATTTTGTTATATTTTACAACTTGGGAGGTATTCCACATGTTTTGTCTTGTATGCGGAAGTAGCCTTATATTTGCACTACTAGAAACTTGACTTTGTAATGGTTTTTTATAAAGTTGCAATAAAGTGGTTTTTTTATTAAAGTGGCTTTTTATTAAGTGTACCTTCTAATATTAAAGTAACTTTATTTCATAAAGTGCACTTATGTTATAAAGTGAAATTGTACTTTAATATTTTTAAGTGATTTATTTTGGAGGGAATGAATCATGTCCATTGATCATGTAAAGGAAATATTAGATCTTGGCCTTTGCATTTAGGGGTGGGGAAGGTGAAATGACACTTGGAAGGTGAAAGGTCACTTTCGAATTATAACAGAATGCATTGGGTAGTGTGTAAGGCACAATGAAGAAGAAATTGAGAGAGACTTCTGAGAGAGCTTGAGAGAGGAAAGTGACCAACAAATTTTTGGCATGGATTTCAAGGGAGATTGGGCACATTTACCAACGAAAAATTTATTTTTAGGAGTAGTTGTGTTTTATTGTTGAAGACAGGTCATACTGTATAGATCCGTACAGTCCATACAACAAGGAAGAGGGCACGGTTTTTGAGGTTGATTGTGGGCACGAAATTCAAGGTTGATTGGAGTGTTTCTTGTTACTGAAGAGGTCGTACATTTATGTTCGTACAACTAACTGTGGGAACTCATTTTGAGGTGTTGTATAGTCAAGGGAGGCCATACAAAAATACGGTTTTGGAACGATTCTCTAGGCATCAAATTGGGGACTGTTTTGGGTGTTGTAAGTGAGTTTTTCCCTAACTGGAAATTGTATGTTGTTGCTGATATAACTTTCCTGAAGCTAATAAATCTCTCTCTCTCTCTCTCTCTCTCTCTCTCTCTCTCTCTCTCTCTCTCTCTCTCTTTGGGTTTCCCCACATTTGGGTTTTCCTTGTCTGGTTTCCTAAATTTCTGAGTATTACAAGGATGTGTGATTGTTGTTCATTGTGTTTATTCTGCTGCAAAAGTGCTTGGCAATGTGTATTTCTGCTCATAATATTTACTGAATATGGGTTTATACATTTCAAAGTTCATATATTATAGTTATCTCCAGGTTGCTAAGTGTATGATAGAATATAGTGCATGTTGATTTTGTCATTAAACTCCTACATGGTATCAGAGCTTGGGATCTGAGTTACGATGAACAATTTTATTTTTGGGCAAGATTTGAAGGGGAAACACTTGATTGATTATTTTCCATTGAATAATTGACAGGGAGTTGGTTGTTTGCATCAGGTATGAGGACTATTTGGACGGGATTTCCAACTATTTGCGATGGAAATTCAAGATGTTAGCTATTCTCAGGGAAAAAATATTGGAGCTTGGTCAGCACCATAGTTGTTGTTCCATCAACAAACCCTATAGCTTTGGATTTACATGAGGTAAAGAAGGACAAAGTTCAAAGGCTTATTCTGGATGGGGTGAAGGACCACCTTCTCCCAAACTTGGTTGAGAATAAGACAACCAAAGATATGTGGGATGCACTTAAAAACTTGTATGAGGGGAAGAATGAAAATCAGAAGATGGCCTTGAAGGATAAACTACATGATACCAATATGGGCAAGGGGGAGAGTGTGTCTTCTTATCTTACCCAGGTATCTCAAGTGAAAGATGAGATGGTTACAGTTGGGGAGTTCATTTCATATTCATAGTTGGTGAGGATAGCCTTGAAAGGATTCACCGAGGAATGGGATGTCTTCATGAAGTGTGTGGTGGGTTGTGAGAATATTCCATATTGGAGAAAACTGTGGGACGATTTCACTTAGGAGGAGATCCGAGAAGGATCTCAGAGTAGTGGACAGAAGGGAGATGGAGTTGAAGAAGAGAATGTTTCTCTTGCTGCAAAGGGAAATGGGAAGAAGAAAGGAAATTCTGGGAGGGACTTGAGTAAAGTCAGATGTTACTGTTGTTACCAGTTGGGCCACCTTGCTTCTCAGTGTCCTAAGAAGAAGAAGAAGAAGAAGAAAGAAAAGGAGGAATTTTCATCCAACAACTATGTAGGACTTTTCATCCAAGTTTGATAAGGATTTTTCTTTGGTCACTCTAGTATCTAGTTTCGGTAGTGGTGGATTTCGGGGTGATAATAGGTGGATTGTTGACATTGGAGCCTCTTGTCACATGACGAGAATCTGGTGATTATTTTTTATTATCACAGAGACAGGTCCTATCCAGTTGGTGGAGATTGAAGGAGGTATGGCACAAGTTGTACGTGAAGTTGGAAGGGTTAGATTATAACTCGAGTATGGGGGAATCCTCGAGGTTGATGGAGTTATCTTTGTTCAAGGGTTGAGGTTTAACTTTCTCTAAGTCTCATCCTTGGAGGATGTTGGATATTGTACATTGTTTAAAAGGGGACATGCATTTATCTATAGGGAGGGAGTGGATTCGATCGAACCACTGTTGATTGGTGATCAGGTGGATAGGTTGTACATGTTGCAAGGACAACCTTTAGGTTATGATTCAACATCATATGAAGAGTAGGAGGCTCCTGAGACTGCACTAGGACCAAGGTTCAGTCTTGCATTCTGAGGGAAGAGAGGGAGTCTCTTATGATCACCGGCAGGAGGCTCAGCTGGTGTGATCGAACAAAAGCTCAGGGTGGAGTGGATTCTCCTAGAATCTCAAGGTTCAGAGTGGTTGTCAAGATAAGATCTTCTAGTTCGAGTTATGTGTAGGTGTTGGGGTTAGCTCCAGGTTTAGAGGGTTCTCCTACTGCGAATAGTGTGATGGGATCGTATGATGGTGATGGCAGCAAGTACATCCATTGCTAAGAGGGAGTGTTAGCTTTTACAGCTCGGGAGGTACTCCACATATTTTGTCTTGTATGCGAAAGTAGTCTTATATTCGCACTACTAGACACTTGACTTTGTAATGGGTTTTTATAAAGTTGTAATAATGTGGTTATTTTATTAAAGTGTCTTTTTATTAAGTGTACCTTCTAATATTAAAGTGACTTTATTTCATAAATGGCACTTATGTTATAAATTGAAAATGTACTTTAATATTTTTAAGTGATTTATTTTGGAGGGAATGAATCATGTCCCTTGATCGCGTAAAGGAAAGATTATATCTTGACCTTTGGATTTAAGGATGGGGAAGGTGAAAAGACACTTGGAAGGCGAAAGGTCACTTTCAAATTATAAGAGAATGCATTGGGTAGTGTGCAAGACACAATGAAGAAGAGATTGAGAGAGATTTTCGAGAGAGCTTGAGAGAGGAAAGTGAGCAGCAAAGTTTTGGCATGGATTTCAAGGGAGATTGAGCACATTTCAAAAGGAGGAATTTATTTTTAGGAGCAGTTGTGTTTTATTGTTGAAGACAAGTCATACTGTATGGATCCATAGAGTCTATACAACAAGGAAGAGGGCACAGTTTTTGAGGTTGATCGTGGGCACAAAATTCGAGGCTGATTGGAGTGTTTCTTTCTACTAAAGAGGTCATACATTTTTTTCCATACAACTGACTGTGGGCACACATTTCATTGTGTTGTACATTCAAGGGAGGTCATACAGTAGTACAGTTTTGGCACGATTCTCTAGGAAGAAAATTGGGGACTATTTTGGGTGTTGTAAGTGAGTTTTTCCCTTGCTGGAAATTGTATGTTGTTGCTGATATAACTTTCCTAAAGCTAATAAATCTCTCTCTCTCTTTGGGTTTCCCCACATTAGGGTTTTCCTTGGCTGGTTGCCTAAATTTCTGAGTATTACATGGATGTGCGATTGTTGTTCATTGTGTTTATTTCGCTGCAAAATTTCTTGGCAATGTGTATTTATGCTCATAATATTTTATGAATGTAGGTTTATACATTTCAGAGTTCATAGATGACAATTATCTCTAGGTTTCTAACTGTATGAGAGAATATAGTGCATGTTGATTTTGTCATTAAATTCCTACAAATTTTAATTAAAATTTTAGAAATAGATCAAATTCAGATTGGGAGTCAAAAAGAAGAAATCTACTTACAGAAGAAGAAGAATCTAGATTAGCGGATAGTAAAGCGAACAAATGTGTCCTTTTGAAAGATGGTTCGTCGAATATGTAGATAAAAGTTTCTAGATGGATGAGACAATCCCAATAAATGAGGAAATATAAATATCGACTAAGAATCGTCCGACCATAGTACAACAAGTTATTGCGTTAGACAATTTGTTTAGCCATCAATCGACTCCCTCGGTCAAAGTACAATCCACTTCACTAACGAATCTTCCAATCAATCGACAAACACAAACTCCCCTTATAAATCCAAGTTCAAAACCTCTTATCAAAGGAAAGATGGGTCTAAACCACATCCCCATGATTCATTTATGAGGGAGACAAGGATCCCAAATGACACTAGTTCATTTGTGAAAAAAATTGGGATGTTGTAGATATTATAGACAAAGATAGAAAGATGGCACAGTTTGGTGCAACATTGTGAGCTAGAGTTATCATGTGGTTGATAAACTAGACAAAAAATCAAAAGTGATTGAAAGAGGATATCAAAAGAAGCTTCCTTACATTGTTTAAATCCCAAGACATTAAGATATAGCAATGCAAAATATCAAAGAAATCAAACAAAAACCAAGAGAAACAGTGTTGGAATATGATAAGAGATTTAAGGATCTACTCAATCAAATTCCTGATATTATTGATGAAAACCTCCTAGTCCAATGGTATGTGGCAGGACTATTGCAGAAAATTAGAGCACCATTGTGAATGCATGATGTCTAGACATGTGAGGAAGCCTTGAAAAGGGCACAACACATAGAATTAGATGATGACAGACCATCAATTTCCTCATCGATTGAAAGAAGGCTACAAGAAAAATTGGAAATATTACAACAATCTTTAAAGAATATGATTGTCAGATGAAATGAACTCTAGTGCACCCTTTGTTCAAATGAGGAACACATGAAAGACTATTGTCAATTTAATAATGCATTTGATAGAGAACCCGATGGTCCTAGAACTCAAGCTGAAAGCTACTATGACATTTGTCAATATCTGACAAACCACAACACAAGAGAATGTCCTCATAATTTGAAGAATGTCAAACCCAAGTGGTGTCACATATGTGAGGAAAATATCCATTTGATGCAAGAATGTAAATTGAATAAGTAAAATAAGTACAACTTTCATAAGGTATATCAGACACAGTCGATCAAACAAAATGATGACTAGGGAGTTACAAATGGATACCAAGGTCGTGGAAGAGTTGTTATCACGACAGGGGAGGTTTTAGAGGAAGTATATTTGGAAGAGGTCGAGGACATGGTTGGGGATGACCTTATTTCTTCCTTTATCAGAAATATGATTATATCAACCCCGAATACCCCATTAAAGATAGAATCGACTTAAAATTTTGCAAAATATGTGGAGTGGGTGACCATTCACTGGAACATTCTCCAATAGTATTAGAGAAAGTAATGAAAAACATTATTGTAAATATGATACACACTATGTTGAAATAGGAAGTACTTAACCCAAATAATTCACACATCATTATAAGATCTGGAGCGATTCGAGACAATTACATGCACATAGAATCACCAATGAGACAATTAGGAAACAAAAACACCTATCTGGACCTGGACAAAGAGAAGAAACCAATGCAGGAAGCACTTAAATTTTTCATGAGCATTCACCATGATAAATCCATCAGAAGTAGGGGAAGGCAGCATAACACATTTGTTTCTAAAGGTGTTGTCTTAGATGAATTCCTACTGCTTTTAAAATAAAAATGGTCGGTTGGTCGACCAATTGAATTACTCAATATATTTAGGGAATATAAGGAAGACCAATAACCTTACAAAATCCTTTAGCAATTATCGCAAGATAAACATATCAATGATTACAACCCCCAAGTTGATATCAAAATTGATGCCCACATGGTGCTACATGTTGTCGTCAATTTTGGAATGTAAGTTAATATCCTTCTGTGAGACACTTGGATAAAAGTTGGTAGGCTTGCACTCGCACACACAATGAACTATCTAAAGTTGGCAGAGTAGAGATTCATAGAACTGATCAGAACTTTCAAAAATGTAAAAACGCTTATAATGGGAATTCTGACTTTGGTTGATTTTGAAGTGATCGAATTAGTCGAGGGAATCCCTACATATCCCACATTGGTAGGTTGACCTTGAGGAAAAAATATGAAAGCCACTATCTCTCTCTAAAGAGGTAAGATCAAAATCAAAGGAAGTGGAAGGAAAATTGTAGTACATCTTGACTCTAAAGAAGGAAAACCATGGGTTGAAGCAAGGGATGAAGGTCGAGAGGCCTGATGATTATAGCTAATTACGAATGAACAAAGAGATAATGTTGAACCGAATGCACAAAGAGAAATTTTAGTTAGGTCACCCTTGTCCATTGGTCAAAATTCAGATACTGAATTATATAACTAGAAATTGGAAAATTATGATTCAGATGCAAAGGAGTGTTGGTCGATCGAAGCAATACCAATTAAAATATTGTGCTTATGCTTCTCCATCAATTCAGTGCCCATTGTTTATTAAAACATATGATGCAAATACCAACTCTCCTTCCCACCAACTTGAAGTTGGGCCCAACTACTCCACTATGATTTAACTAAATAAGTTCTTTGTTGTCTCATGTCAACAAAGTTTAAAAAATAGTGGGGGAACATGGTTGAATACAAAGTCTTGTTGACTCTTTCACTGGCTAGGCTACTCATGGGTGGGAGACTCATGCGCCTTGCCTACATATGTGGACCAATGCTATGACATATCTCGTAGAGTGATTTGTAGGAAGGAAATTATCAACAAAATTTGACATACCAATCTTCAAACCTGTTTCAACCCAGTAGCCCACATTCGTCAATGTGAAAATCAAAGGAAGAGAGTGGGCTATAGAGATGAAAGAGTCTGGCCACATATGTTTCCTATCACATTGGATGATATACCATATAAATGGTATAATATAGAGGAAGTGTGTTCTCATACCTTTGATTGGAACAACAACAAAGAAAACTTCATTAAATATTTCAAGTTCAATCTCGGTGAAGCACAACTAACTTAAGCAGTTCTCGAGTTAAAAAATTTCCTTGAAAATCCAAATCCTAACCAAATAGTAAACATATGCAAAGATAAAGTTGACATGTGGTTGACATCATCTTGAAACTTTGTGTCAAATCAACAACTAGTCAATCAATGCACACATTGCTTATATATGGAAAACATAATCTTTTCAGGCCAAAGTTTCAAATGGAAAAGGACCACCCCAGAGTAACTAAGTATGTAAAATAAATTTTAAAAGTATCACGAGAAGCAAAAGAATATCTAGAGAAGCATGGATTCCCACCAAATTATAATGAATTCATAGAAAGTGAATTCTACTTAAACGAGTCTAAACTCCCAGAATGGATGAACACATAACTAAAAACAAAATAATTTGATATATCAATGGAAAGATGACAAAAAATGGCTCGGATAGGTGACTATTGGACCAAAACAAAAATAGCAGAGATAGTTGAATTACTTCAAGAACACTAATATGTCTTCATTGGTGACAATACATATCTCAAAGGACTTGCGGAAGAGCTGGGGGAGATGAAAATCGACCTCATCCTAGGGTACCAATTAAGAAAAAACCATATAAATTGGCCCATAAGTATAAACCCATCATGAAAAAATAAATTAAGGAAATGTTAGCAGCTGGAATTATTTACCCAATTGATAAATTAGAGTGGGAAAGTCCTATGGTCCTGCAGTAAAAAAGGAATGACCCCAAAAAACTAAGGATATGTGTCAACTCCCGGGGATTGAACAAATTGACAGTAACCGACCCATTTCCAACATTGTTTGTTGATGAGATAATCAATTAAGTCATGGGACATTAATGTTACTCTTTCATAGATGGATTCTTTGGATACAATCAAGTACCAATTTCAAAAGAGGACCAGGAAAACAAAACTTTTGTTTATGAATTTGACTCCTTTGCATACAAGGTAATTTCATTTGGCCTGAAGACTACACATCTAGAATTCTCTAGAATTGTGGTCAAATCATTCTAGGAATATATTTACAAGACAATGGATGTCTATTTTTATGATTGGACAATTTATAGCCTTCTTAAGGATCACATTCAATGGCTAAGGGTGATGCTATAAATATGTCGATAGATACATTTGTATTAAAATATTAAAAAGTGTTTCTTTGCCACTCCTAATGGTATACTACTTAGCCATATCATAAGCAAGGATGGTATTAAAGTAGAGATGGCTAAAATAAAATTAATCCTTGATATAAAGCCACCAATTAATCAAAAGAAGATCAAAATATTTCTAGGACATAAAGGATACTATCGCAAATTCATAAGACACTACTCTGACATTACTTTTTTGATCAACAAGCTCCTTCAAAAAGATGTCAAATTCATATGGAGTCGGGAGTGCAATCAATATTTCAAATTACTAAAATAAAAATTAGTGGAGGCACCAATATTATGATTTCCTAACTGGTCAAGGAAATTCCATGTCCATGTTCATGCATCCAATGTCGTTGTCAGATCTGTATGAGCACAACCATATGATGATATGTTTGACCATCCAAATGCCTATGCCATTCGAAAATTTAAAAAACAGAACCAATTACTCGATGACAGAAAGATAAGCTTTAGCTATGATTTTAGCTCTTCAGAAATTTAGACATTATTTGTTGGCAAATCCTTTCATGTTTTTCACCAATCATCAAGCCTTAAAATATGTGGCGTATAAATAGGTACATCAAGGAAGAATTTGTTGATGGCTACTATTATTTCAAGAATTTGAATTTGACATAGTTAATGTCCAACCATGAAACAATAATGTCGACTCAGACCACCTATCCCGACTAGAAACGGGTGAAGAACCAAAGGGGATTGATGAGGAACTCCCCGATGCTCATCTATTTTGGGTGGAGGCCACCCCTGTGGACTTAGAATACATAGTTCAATGTTTGGACGAGGGAAAGGATCCTAAATATCTTTCTGAAAATAAAAATAATGTTCTAGCATTAAAATCAACCCCATTCACTCTCATGACTGGATATCTGTATAAACTTGTACCTGATCATATACTAAGAATATGCGCTTTGGAACATGAGATTGAAGTAATGTATGAAGCTCATGCTAGCCTCCCAGGAGGCCATTATCAAGCTAACACAAAATCACAGAAGATACTTTGGGCAGGCCTTTGGTGGCCAAATTTACATAAGGATTTTTGGATGAAATTCAAACAATGTGACATCTATAATCGAATGGGTTGACCCTTGTGGAAGGATGATATGCCTCTACACTTGGTAATCCCATTTTTACCATTTGAAATTTGGGCAGTCAACTTTGTTGACCCATTTTCTAAAAGAGATAAACAAACATAAGAAAAATATATCATTATTGTGATTGAGTACTTAACAAAATTGGATGAGGAAAAACTGGTTGAGTCTTACACAAAGGAAATTGTGGCTAAATTTATATACCAAAGCATAATTATAATGTTTGGATTCCCCTTAACTATTATCAATGAACAAGGAACCCACTTCGTTAATGAGACAGTCCAAATATTGTTGAAGAAATTCACAATTGACCATAGAAAGATGTTGTCTTATCACCCTCAATCTAATGGTGCAGTCAAATCCTTCAATAAGACCCTTCACAAAAGAGTAACAATTTTTTTTGGAATCAAATAAGACGATTGGGATGATAATTTCCTTGCAATAATTTGGGCCTATAGCACCGCATACAAGAGATCGACTGACCACACATCATTTAAGCTAGTATATGGCTAGGAAGTTATAGTTCCACTACGTTTATGGACCAATGAAACTAGGGTGGAATCTATGCTCAAGTATGATTTAAACAAAGTCCATAATAAACACCTCCATAAATAACACCAATTAGAAGAAGAAAGAACGATTGTTCATCACCAAGAAGTCCAAAAACGATATTAAAAGGAATGGCATGATCGACACCTGAAAAGAAAAGATATTAAAGCATATGATTTGGTATTAATGTATTATCATAGTGTTAAAGGTAAACTTCAGAATATCAAAATTGCTTGGTTAGGACTATATATTATTGAATACATTTGATCGACCGATGCAGTCCAATTACAAACACTACATGGGAACCTATTTCAAAAGGTAGTCAATGGACCTTGTTTAAAAAACTATAATACATAAAAAAAAATGATTTCTATTGGTGAAAAAATTCTCATAGGTTCTAGAAAGCATCGACTAGGTTGAAAACCACTTATTGTGACCTAAGTCCAAGAATAAAAACTTATCGAAAAAAAAAAAATGAAAAGAAAAATCAAAATAAAAGTAAAAATATCCAAATAAAAAGAGTCGATTATGAAGAGTTAGGTATGAAACTAACAAATGTCAAGGAACTACTTAAGGAAGCATTGCCAACCCTAGATCAACAATAAGAATTGTCTTTTAGTGACTACCGCAAAGGCAAAAAATGGAAAAAGAGCATATTTTTTGGCAAGCACAATGATCATATCATTTTGATGAGAAGAAGTCAACATGATTTAAAATGCAAAAAAAGGATCTTCGACAATTTTTTAACAGATGCACAACAGAATCAAGCGAGCATGACTTACCTAAATCAAGAAAGTGTGACCTTCATGAATCAAGTGAACGTGAATTTTCTAAATCAAGCGGGAAAGAATATAAAATCAGAAAGAAAATGGAATCATCTGACAAAAACTATTTGACTACGAGAAAAGAAGTGTGGACAAAGTCGACAGGAACATAAAATACGACCAGGTCGACTGGATCAACCAAATACATTGAATTGACATGACGGACCAAATCAAAAAGAATGAATGAGTCGACCAAGTCAAAAGATTCTATCACAAGGAAAAAACCAACTCAATCGATATAACTGACTAACACAGATACTTCGACTTGACCAAAAACTAGTTGGACTCTCTCGACCACCAACTATCCATCAATACTATAGATGAATCACACGAACAAGAATTAACACCCTCCATAAATGTTGAAGTGTGCCAATAACCACTCCCTCACTTGAATTAAATATTCCCCAAACCATTGAGCATATAAATATGGACGATGCATATGACTTTGTCACTTTGATTTTCACTCCCAAGCAATCGATCAACCAAGATGAAAACCAAGGAATTGATAGCTCAACTGTTGTTATTTTGAATTTAACTGAAAAATCAAACTAATATCAATATGAAAACATGTCAAGAATGAGGGGGGTAATCCAAGAAACCCTAGTAGAGACATGAACCAAACAAATATTTGATAAGGAAGTTACGACCAAACTGAATCTACACATGCACAATATCAGGCAAGCCAGAATGGAATAAATATCTTGGGATAAGAAATGGAAGAAATTCATATATAGGGGCATGGATGCCAACATTTGGAAATTGAAAACTCAACTTCTTTATCATGCTCATGTTCGACATTACTTAGGATCCCCACAAATCCAAACTTTGGTGGTTCGAAGGAAGAGGCAGCCAAATTTATTGTCATTCGGTACTATGATGACTAATTCTGGTTGGAATGACCACTTCTAATAAAATATAGCATGATTCACATAATCATTAGCTTGATTCATGGAGGGAACCCAAGGCCTAAGACATCCTACCATGGTTATTGGTTATTGAATCTCACAGGATCGACAACAACCAAGAATTCAAAGGGATTGCTTATTAACCATGTCAAATAATAGCACGCTAAATGGGCATGCATTATATTTTCACTATGTTTTAGCACTATAGGTCGAGCATTTGATGTCAATTTAATAATTTTGAAGGCCACAGGGCATATTCAAGATAGTGGTGTTATTTTCAACTAGTCAGAGCACCTTGCAGCCATAATCAAGAAAAAATGCAAAGAGTGCTAGGAAGGGGGAAAGGAATTAGATTCCCTTCTCTTATAATATGGATAGCTAAGAGACAAATAATCTAAGTCGAAAAGGTCAAATTCACAAATAAACAAGTGCATACAATGAACAAATACTGATTATTTGCACCAGGCAGAGCGGGATCATTGAAATCCCTTCCTACCCACGTGATATTTAAGAACTAGGTATATGATATTAAAAATTCCTCCCATAGATGGAGAGTCAAGAAACCAGTCTATCGGGTACTACTCGACCCATGTCATATTCATCTATGCCTCGACAGAACTAAACTATGTTGTGGGGATGACTCAATGTCGACCCTGAAGGACCTGCCATATCAATCAACTTGGATAAAGATATTCCAAGAATTGGAAAGGAAAACAAACACAGGGTTCCTAATTCTTGCAACATCCCCTAAAGAATATCCACCAATTATGATGACCCTTATATATGTGGAATGAGAGGAAGAGAAAGAGGCCGAGCTCTACATTTTTCTATTTGTGGCCGACTTGAATAATCCAGTCAATTCACCTATAAAGAGACACCCGATTAAATGAAAACAACCAGTAATGGAAGCACCTCAACCAATCGAGCCAACTCCAAAAAAACTCAACATAGATTGGTAGGGAATACTTCAAGGTGACCAATTGATTCATTTGACAAACCAAATATGAAAGAAAACCTTGACAAGCTCGAACAAAAAATAATTTAGCAGGAAGAACAAAAGGGAAAAACAAATTTTCGAGAGTCGGCAAAAAATTAACAGATACTGAAATCAAGTGTGGGACATACATATAATGAAATAATAGCCAAGATTAAAGAAATCTTAGATAAATCCATGAGAACAAAGGAAACCCTACAGAAACACATAGAAACAAAGCACTAGAAGAAGCAAAGGATAGAAGAACAACAGGAATCAAGTACTAGTTGATCTCAATTTCCTGGCACTAGTAGGAAAAGATGGCTCAGTCGTCCTAGCCCTCTAATCCAATTCCATAAAAATAATGAACAAGGAAATCACCAATTGATCTGGATTATTTTCGGCACGAAATGAGAGCGGAGATATAATAAAGAAATGTACAGAGATATTGCAGATATTCAATAATATAATAGAAATGTATCAGAGACACAACCATAAACACAGATATACAGTAATACACGATTTCTATTAATCAGAGAAATGTACAGAGACTGTAAAAATACAGAGTGAAAGACTCGCTAGAATG
>JZKD02S1673402.1:678302-698696 GCA_000966675.3 Picea glauca
GGATGTCGATGCACCGCCAGTCGAAATCCATTGAAGAATCTGGGCAAAGTTGTCCATCATCGCGTTCCTTTGTTTCTCGAGGGCCTCCTCGAGCAACATTTTGATAGGATCTCCTGCCCCCTCGTCTTTCTTTTCTTCCCCCATGGGCGGTCTTCAGGGTTTGCGAGGCTGATCTTGCAAAGGTTCAACCAGATCGAGCCCCAACTCCTTATACCCCGATCTCGTTGGGGACATGAAAAGAAGGATCGAGAATGAGCAAACCGCTCTGATACCACTGATCTGGATTATTTTCGGCACGAAATGAGAGCAGAGATATAATAAATTGAGAACCTCATTGAGAACCTCGATCTCGAAAAACCTTCATTTGGACCCTCAAAATGGCCCCGGAAGTTAAAACCTGCTAAAAATAGTAAATTGCCAAAATGGCCAGAAAACTGTTTTGAGCCGATTGGAAAAGGTGGGTGTCCACCGATATCCACCTGGATCACCAATTGACCTAACATAAGAATTACCACCCGCCGAGCCTACTCATATCATACAAGATACTCAATCTAGTAAAAATACACAGGTGCAGCAAAGCAAGGTAAGGAAGACAAAATTTTCAGGTTTCTTCTAAAGAGACATGGTTAGACCAGGATGAGGAACAAGAAGATGATAAACCAAATCACACTAAGGGGAAGGAGTAGGAGCAGGTAGACTAGGAGGGACAAGGATACATCCATCATGTAGATCAGGAATATAGTGAACACCCCCCAATCTAATATATAACTGTAGAAGTCGCATCATATACCTGAGCAATCGGTTCAATAAACAAAGTTGACACACCTTCGATCGACTAAACCAATTGATACTCATCCGACCGACAAAATAGAAACTAAGAAACAACAACCACAACAAACAACATAATGATCAAGGTGCAAAGGACAGAGCATAACATTAAAGTGTGCAAAAATTGACTTCCATGACAATTGACCAAGGGTCGACACACAGGCCGAACCCTCCACCAAAGAATTTGACAAGAAAACAACCAGTTGAAAAAGAACCTAGAAAGACCACATTGACGGTGTAACTAGACTCATCCATGGCCCACCCAGATCATCTAATTGATAATAAAAGAAACCCAATTCAAAGAAGAAGAAAAAGAATACACACAGAAAAGAAACCCCATCTCCCACAACTATTTTCATAGCTTTTGGGCCCATGGGAACATATGCATCCCCAAAAGAAATGTTATTCGATCTGATCATTGCCTCATACAACCAGATATTAGAGTTGCAAAATGAAGTCACCAAAGAATCAATATCCAGATGGAAACAGGTGATGAACGATGGAGATCGACTGAAAGCAATGAAAGATAAGAAGCAATCTATATAAAAGGAATGTATTGAATTTGCATAAGAAAAATTAAGCATAAATCCATCAAGTGATGAGGTCGACTGACTCAAACCTATCAAGGAATTGGTCCAACAACTAGTCGAGTCAAATATTCAACTACAACAGCAAAATCAACAACTGTTAGCAGATAAAATACAGGTGAAATAGGAACATCTATGGATCATTGAAGAAAACCAACAACTTGTGATTGACTAAACATATGTCATATTGTAGCCGAAGTATGAAAAATTCAAGGAGACCCAACAAAAATTAGATGATATAATCAATCGGATATAACACTCAACATTGTGGTAAGCAATAGGACGACATATTTTTCTTCGAATTTCATCAAGTTAAAGGCACAAAGAAGCATGATGCAGGATTTAACAAAGAATAAAAACATGACAACCAACTCTAGAACGGAGCATCTTTGTCCAAGAAAATTGACATAGAAAATGAGATTGAAATATAAATCACACAACATTAGCAACAGTGGATAAGAGAGGAAAAGAAAGCACATATGGAAACGAAAAATTTTGTGGCACATCTAGATCAAGTAATAAAAAAGATATAGCACACTGAAGATAAATTTAATCCTGAATCAACCACAATGTGGAACGCCTCCATCACATACAAACTTGGATATCTCACAAATCTGAAGTCACTTGGGGTCCAATCAAAATACTTAATCGATGAATGACATACATTTGCAAAATACTTGTAGATATTGGCATCCCATATCCATCAAACTTCATTTGCACATCTTCCAAAAAAACCAACACCACAATTCCGATCGGCACTTGTTTCTCCTCCCCAACCAAGATTTCATTTCTTTAGTCCAAACACATATGAATCAAATTTTCTATCTGTAAGCCAACATTCATCAACTTCAGTAATATAAGTAGAAGGAATAGAGGCATCGTGACTAAACAAAGGTATCTAATTTATTTTGAGAACCACCTACTTTTTCCCCTACCCATCTTACCGAGAATTCCATACCCATTTCATTAGGAAGTTCCAGGCTATTTCCCCACCTCTTTTGGGGTTTTTGGGGAGACTATCACATGACTATCGAATGTTATCTCTATCCAATACATTCATTCTTGAATCACTTACCACTCCTTTATGCTACTCCTTCCTCGAACAAGTCGCTTGAACTGAAGAAACATGGATTCCACCATAGAAGAGAGTGAATGGGATATATGTAGATACTCAATCGATAAAGACGACCAACACGAATACTTTGGCTCAACCAAAAACTGACTGGACTCCATTGACCACTAACTACCCATCGATATTATAGACTACTCGCACAAACAATCATTAACACCCTCCATAAATGTTGAACAGTGCCAATAACGACTCCCCTCACTTGAATTTAATACACCCCAATATGTTGAGCCTTTAAATATGGATGATGCATATGACTTTTTTACTTTGCTTTTCACTCTCAAGCAATTGATCAACAAATATGAAAACCAAGGAATTGATCGCTCAACTGTTGTGCTTCTAAATTTAAATAATAAATCCAACCAAGATCAATATGAAAACATGTCGCAAATGAGTGAGAAATCCAAAAAACCCTAGTAAAGTCTTGAAGAAAACAAATATTTGATAAGGAAGTTGCAACTGAACTCAATCTAGGGATGCATAATATCAGGAAAGCCAAAATGGAAGACATTCCTTGGGATAAACAATGGCAGAAATTCATATATTGGGGCATGGATGTCGACATTTAGAATTAGAAAACTCTGCTTCTCGATCATGCTCACGTTCGACATTACTTAGGAGCCCCACAAATCCATACTTTGGTGGTTGGAAGGAAGAGGCAAACAAATTTATTATCATTCGGTGCTATGACGACTACTTATGGTTGCAATGACCACTTTCAATAACAACTATCCTGATTCACAAATCCAATTGATGTGCGTTAGAATCCATCCACCACAAAGTTTGCGTGCATGATGTTCAGGAGAACAAGACAGAACGTAGCCTCAGTGATTGTGACCTGCATGCTAGCTTCAACAAGTTGTGGCTCTTTGATGGCTCTGCAGTCCAGAGAGCAGATCGTGGCTCATTGCTTTTGTTGTAGGCATTTTAGAAGCAATGCTCTTGCACTTTCCATAGATTATTGAAATAATAGAGCCAATAAGATATGCAATGATATATGGTTGAGTGCTAATTGGAAGTGACTACAGAGAATTATGTTGAAAGGTATGAACAAAAGATTTTTTTAAGTTGATTATCTATGTTAGATGCCAACTAATTAGCTTCGGGAGAAGTCAATATTTAAGGGTTTGAATTCATGATGGTTCAACGCTGGAATTAACCATTGTGTTGAGTTGCAAAGAGATCATAAATATAGTTGTTAAACATTGGAAGGTGCGGATCACCAATTGATGTGCGTTAGAAGACAACTCACCCTTGCATTCAAACTTGAATGCCCATGAAGGCGAATAACTTTTTTTTTTGAGTTGCATGAAGATTGGATGTTCATGTAAAATGGGTAACTGGTACCAGGCATGTGTCATCAAGTTTTTGAAAGAAGTTTAAGCAGGGATAAAAGTGAGAGATGTTCATTTTTTAAGAGAGTTAGAAGAATTTGTCAAGTAATTGATAAATTAAGATTTGTATGGGAGGTTGTAAGACACTCATTTCTTGAGAAGAAAATTATTGTTTTCTTAAGCCTTTGAGAGCATAAGTGAAATATTATTAATTGAAAGCCTTGTCAAAGCATTGCGAAGGAGAAAGTACATTGTAGCCTTCACATTGTATGTGGTCTCGTAAGAGATATTTATAATAAAATTGAAGACTTTTTTCTCTGTGTTCTAGATCCACCCGAAATTGAATAAGGGGATCTTAGATACACCTTCCATAGTGTGTTGTGGTGAATATTTTCATGGTTTCTTTATGATGTTTAATGTCTAGTTTTAACATAAACACGTTTGCAATGTATCATTTAACGCATCATACATTAAATACAAGCAAGTTAATTCCTGCACATAATTAAACGCTAGTGAAGTACAAACAATCAAAACAAATAAGATCAAGCATCTATGAAGATAATTATCAAGCATTCAAGTCGTCAACCACATCAGCAATGGACAATTCAAAGCATTCGAACTCAACACATCATGGAGCATTTGTAATTCAATTGTAACTTGCAAACAATGTTTGTTGTAAGATTACTTAATCGGTATTTATTGTAACTTGCAAATTGTCCTTTTGTAAGTTTACTTGTCTTTTTGAAATCAAGTTGAGTTGAATTGAATTTGTCATAACGTTCATTTTCGGCTGAGCCCAACACCCTATAATCATTTTGAGTCGTAATTGACAAGGATGAGTACTTGAAACTCATATCATTGTAATACTTTGGGATGCATTTTCGGTGGTAACCTACATCCTCAACTTCTTAGAAGCAAGTTCAAGAAAATAAATTCAAGCGAGCGAGAAGAGCAAGTGAACGAGAAGTTCAAGCGAGCGTGTTCAAATGGAGCGAAGTCATGAATTATTAGAGTTATTGAACACTCTAATAAACACCATTGAAGACAACGCAGTGACATTGAATAAAGAAACTCTTCAATCAGTGCTAACTTGTTTGCAAGTGACGCAAGATAAAGTTAGACTTCTTCAATCTCTATGCCAACTATTGAATGATGAGTTGAATGATCTCAAAAATCAACAGCCAGTGAATTGTTCCGAACTAGTTTTTGTTCAGAACAACCCTCTCTATGATGATAATAATAATGATGATGTTGATAAATATGATGATGATGAATTTTTTAATCAACAACCAATGAAGAAACAACATAGTGATACAACTTCAGAATCAGTTTCAGACGAAGTTGAATCTATTCATGAACCTACATTTCAAGAGTTTTCTTTTGATTTGAGTAAAGAAAACCTTCCAATGATGCATCAACATGTAGTAAATCCACTTCCACGGATTTCAAAGCAACATGTTCAGAATACTCTTTCCAAGCCCATCATCAGACCTTGGGAAGAAATCATCTACAACAAGAATAGAACAGGACTTGGATATGACAAGGAAGTTTCCTTTCATATTCCTGATTATTCCAGACCAATCAAGTTCCAAAGTGCTAGATTCCTTCAAGAAGCTTCAACTTCACTTGTTCAAGTTCAACATCAGAATGATAAGTGCCAACATTGTAATCGAGTTGGTCACAAGGAGAATCAGTGTTTTGATCTCCATCATTGCCAACATTATGGCAAGCATAACCATTCTCCAAACAGATGTTCAACACTAAAGAAACCTGCAAGATTGAAGATTCACTATGAGTGGATTGATCCTTGGCAATGGTCATCAACAACCAAGTGATTATATAAGTCTTACCGTAGAATTCAATCTCGAGTAAAGACCAATCTTGTATCACATAACATTTTTGTACCTCACATAAGTGCTCCCCTTATGGCGTATCTTTCGAGCATGGCCCTCGCGGGATGAGATAACATGTGGTTTTTTTTGCATGTCCACTTTGTGTTGTACTCAAATGAAACAAGTATGGTACTCTCTTGAGCATAGAAGGGGGGAGTACAATGATGAAACTCTCATGCACCTTAAGGGGGGGGAGTTCAAAATTCCAGTGATGATGGTTCATGAAACCACTTGTGGTCTCTCCTTTCAGCTGACAAAGGGGGGAATTGATGATGGAATTGAATATGGTTGTCAGACAGAAAGTTTCGACAACAACAAACATCAAATATGCCATATGGGCATGAAATTTTCCAAATGGGCAACTGCGGTCTATAGATGACAAAATTTGGCAGAATTATGGTTCAATAAGTTTAAGTTGAATCATATTGATTTTGATTTTGAGAGAAATGATGTGAACATTTGGTTCACATAGATGGTCATTCGACCTAGCAGAGGACAAGAGGATCCTTTTACATTGCAGCTTGGCATTTGATTGAGTTGTCAGGCATTTTTTAGGGATGTGTTAGACTAGAAGCTGATTCACTTCTCTTGGTTCACTCTCATCAGATTGGAGTTTACATTAAGTAAACAATTTGCATGCATCCTGGCTCACATGATTACATAGTGATATTTTCCAGAGATAACAAGCTTTGACAGGATTATGGTTCAATGAATTGCAATTGAATCATACACATGATACATTGGGATGTTGTTGGACACCTAAAAGTGTCAAGATTGGTTAGTGGTTATCCAAAAACCATCAGATACATGGTATCAATTGGTTAGTGGTCATCCCAAGCCACAGATTCAGAGAGCACTTTCAGTGATACACTGATAGTAGAGTGGTGATACTACATGTTCACCAATTAGTAGAAGAAATTAGATTCTTCTAGCTAAAATACTTGGCAAAATGATCAAATTGTCAAGCAATCAGGGAATGTTCAGATATTGCAGTTGCTCACTTCCATATCTCATCTATTTTCCAGTTCATTTCAAATGAACATGTTCAACATCCAGATTGGTGGTTTTTCAGACAGTTCTTCATTGAGGCTCAACCCAGGAGTTTCAGTATGAAGATTTGGAATTGATACCAGTTTATGCTTTATTGCTGGTATTATTGATCGGACTTGTGATTGAGGGGGGGATTGTTAGCCTATGGCTTACCTTTACCAATCACTAAGTCTAAATTGTAACATATATTTGTATTATTCATTTAGGATATTAGTAATATATCTTCAAGTGATGACTAATGAGTTAGTTAGGATTGCCTAGCCTAGTCATAATGCATGATTTTAGGATCTAAAGCAAATCTCTCTATGAGGTGGCATCACCCATTGTACTATAAATATGTAACATTGGAGTGAATAATTTGAAGTGTTGGCTATTATGTCTTTTCCGCCATGTTGTTGTTCTTGTTTATGATTTATCAATTGTTGTTGTTCTTCTTTATGATTTATCATAAATTTAGTAAGTGCACAAGTTTGGAGAGTAGTTGAAGCTACAGCTACTACAACTTGTATTTTCGGTTTTAGGCTTGGACTTTCTCTTCATTGTGGTTTGGAATTTCTGCCTTATGCGCTAGCTCTGGAGAGAGGTACGCTACATTGATTGGTTATCGGTTCTAGGGTTTTCTTCGAGAATTATTCTCTCTATCAAGGTTAAGGTGCTCAGATGTGGCTTTGGCTTATGGTTGGGTGACAATATTTCTATATTGTCTATGGTGAAATGAGTGAACCTATTTTTCTAACAGGTTATGGGCCCACACTATCTTCGGACAATCTAACCACTAGAAGATAGATTGGGAGGATTTGCTCAGTTACAGTTGTAGTTGCAGTCAAAGTTTTTGTTGCGGCAATGAAACCCTAACCCTATTATTGAGGCACCTTAAGTGAAGAGATTGACCTAATTTCTAGATATTCTAGTGTGACCCAACCTAGCGCACCTCCTGGTACTCTCAGCAAGCTAAGACATCAAGTTTGAGTTGTTGGTCAAAGTCAAAGGTTGACCAAGTCAAAGTCAAAGAAGTCATGACTTACTCTATGAATTCAGAAAAAAAATTAGAAGGGGTTTCTAACTTCAGAACATGGAAGACAAGGATTGACCTCATCCTTGCTAAGAATAAAGTGTTGGATATCGTGAAAGGAAAGATCGTGGAACCATAGTTTGAAGAAGGAATAGATAAGGAACCTCAAAACATTGCAATTATGGAGAAGTTCAAGGACAATGACATCAATGCCATGAGTATCATAGTGGACTCTGTAAAGGACCACTTGATACGCTACATCTCTCATCTTGACTCATCTAAGAAGATGTACGAGGCCCTAACTAACCTCTTCTCAATCAGAAACATTGGACAAGTAATGAGTCTAAAGAATGAGCTCCGTGACATGAAAATGAATGATGATGATAGGATAACATCATACTTTATAAGAATCTCTCAGTTAAGAGATCAACTACAAGCTATTGAAGAAATCATTTCAAAAAACGCAATTGGTAAATATAGTACTCAATGAAATTCCCAAGACATGGGATGTATTTGCCACAAGCATGAACACAAGAAAGGAGTATCCCACATTTGAAGAACTTTGGAATTGTTTTTCACAAGAAGAATCATGGATTAACGCAAAAGAGAAATCCCAAAATAAATACTAAGATCAAGCCTTCACAACAAAGTTGCAGAATTTCAAGAATAAGAAGAAGTTTGGCTTGAGGAAGAAACCAAATCAAGAAAAGGATATGTCAAAGATACAATGCTTCAACTGTCAAAAATATGGTCACTACAGGAACCATTGTCCTAAGTTAAATAAAAGGAAGGAAATAGACGAAGCATCAATTACCGAAGAAAGGGAACCCTCAAAGAAGGCCAAGGAGGATAAAACAAACTTCTAGTTCTTCTAATTCAAATCAAACAATACACATGAAAAGACGAAGTATGTTGACAATCCTTGGTAAAAATTCCCGTGGAAGCTATTATATAAGTAACAACTTCTAGATAAGCCGAAATCAGAAGCAAACTTGAAGAGACCCAGAAGAAGTCAAAACAGAAAGAATTCAACAATTAAGAGGAAATTAGAAAAAGACTTGTGTCACTTTACAAAAGGAAATAAGGATGTAGATGGAAGCATGGACTCTCTTAAATGGAGGGAGATGATTACATAATTCCAAAATAAGAGCATGCATTCATGCATGAAGAAAGGATTAGGAGGGAGATAATCCTAAATGATATGATCCATTAAGTATTATGAAGTATCTGTCCATGTTCCCATTGAAAATAGCAGCCATCATAAGCAACACATGCTCAGTTTGACTCTAGAAGAAGTCTTCTTTGAAAAGAAGCCTTAAAATATCCTTGGTTATCCATCTACATCCATGATCCTATGATGAAAGGAAGAAGTTGGAATATTCATGGAATGGAATGTATAGATAACTCCATGGACCCAAGAGCTAAAGAGAAACATGAGGAAGAACATGAAGATTCCAGGAAAGAAAGACAAGCCAGCACAACCAGTGATTATACTGAGAATCACAAAGACTACCAGCTTGGTTTGAACCCACTAGAAGAAATCAAGCAGATGAAATGGAAGTTATGATAAAGAATAGTGTATGTAAGAAAATGTGAAAAATAATTATGAATGGAAGCATTGCAAGATTCATAAGTTCTTCTAGAAGAAGGGAAAAGAATATGACGACAGCTCGTTCTAGTAAACCAGATATACCTCATGTAGTATCCATGGATTGGAATTTACATATAAAAGATTGTTCTTCCCAAATAAAGAAAATTGAGAAAGAATCTTATACCAAAAAGAGACCCATGTATGCAGATATAAGAAGACCTTGTATCGATTCAAACAACTTGATGCAGAGTATCTTATATACAACAGAAGCATGGTGAAAACCTTCTATGACATAAATAGTGTATCAGAATGGTTATTCAGAAGTCTGGGACGATGGATTGCTAATCCATCAAAACATCTGATGATGATAGAAGAATTTCTACTTGGATATGTTTCAGTTTGAGATTTGCCACAATGTCATGAGCTAGTAGTAAACAGAAGTACTGAACTCAACCATGATATATTGTAATGATCATAGCTATGTGAAGCCTTCAGAGAAAACCAGAATTCCATGACAGACCAAAGTACATTGATATCAAGCATTATATTCTCTGTGATAAAATCCAGAATAGAGAAGTAGTTCTCCAATATATCTCCACTGATGAGAAGATAGCAAATGTTTTGGTAAATCCTTTGTCCAAGATGAAAAGTTTGCATACTTAAGAAACAAGTTGGGGCTCGTGGAGATAACTTTCTTATTGAAAAAGGAGAAGATTACTCCTAGGTTAGGAGGGAGCACTGATATGTTATTGATTTATGGAAAGTCATTTTTCAGTTCGAAAAATGGTCCAGGATGAGCAGTTCATTTCCAGTTCGGAAAGTGGTTTGAGATTTCTGATGGACATGCATTTTCCAGTTCGGAAAATGGTCCAGATCGGACAATCATTTTCGTAATGAAAATTGTCTGATAGATTGTTGATGTACCATAGACAATGATTCCCCTTGTGTCCAGTGTGGAGGAATAATGGTATAGGACAATCATTCTTCTTGATAGTCACTCTGAGTAGTGGCCAAGTAGAATGGTCTGCCTTGTCAGGTAGTCATTCTTTCGAATTTCAAAGTTGTGAGCAGTTTTGAAGAATGGTCTATTTTGGAGGTTGGTGCAGGAAAATCATTTCCATTAGGAAATGGTCTGGACATTCATTCCCTAGGGCAGAATAATTCTCTCCAGGTTTCACTATGATTAGTGTTGGAGGAATGTCCCATTTAGGTGAATGGTCTAGGTTCAACAACCAAGGACATGAACTCCCTAGGGTAGACTCATTCTCTCCAGGTTGCACTATGATCAGTGCTGGAGGAATGGCCCAGTTAGGTGAATGGTCTAGGCTCATAAATCAAGGACATGTGTTCTTCTATGCTTGAGAATAATAGTCCATAAATCCCGTGGCTAATGTTTTACCTTCTGAGGGTAGATGCTCTTCCAGATATCACAGATGTGAGTGGAAGAATGGCATGGGTGACTCAGTTTATATCATGATATTGTTTTATGGAGGTTGATATCAAATGATATGATTTTTGTGCAGACTGTATGTCTCTAGATAGTAGATGTATGCTACTGTGGTGGATATGTTCCACTGGTTGTGAATATGTGTCACTGATTAAGTAGTTGTGTGCTACTTGGTGTGGTTGTGTACCATTGGATAGTAGTTGTGTACTACTATGGATAGACACGGTTTTGATCTATTGAATGGAATTTTTCTGATTGTCATGAAGACTATCAATAGTGTTGGAAATTCTTACCAGCTACATGGATAGTCAGTGTGCTAGCAGACATACATTCCCCAAGTGGAAAATGGTCCAGGACATTTATTCTTCTAGGACGTATGTCCGTATTAGAAGAATAGTCCTTGCAGCCCAAGGTGTGGCTTACAACATCTGTTGGAATAGTTATTCATTTAGGACATATGTCCAGATTAGAAGAATGGTTCTTATATCACTCTATGGAGTAAGTGACTTATTCAACATCATGCCTGATTACTCAGATGGAGTGTGGCTTTGAGAGATGATGCAATTGTTGTTATCAGATGATAATAATAGTGATGATGGTGCTCGTGATTTGATCATGAGATAGCATGTGCGACTATGATGATGCTACCGGTTGAATGATGTGTTTGTGCTCAAGATCGTTTCCTTTAATACCTCCCTATATAGGAGGAAGTGTTGATATTTTTGTAGTTACGAGAGGTATTAACCTCCACATGTAACCTTGACAAGACTAGAATATTCTGGGAAGCAAGAGAAACCCTAAAAGCCTTGGACATAACCCTAGAAGGCAATTCGACTAAAGAGAATAATTAATATTGAGTTTCTAGCCTCTAGAAAGAGAAGTTGACCCATACAGCTAAGAAAGAGCAGTATAAATGTAGGATGTCAGAGCTCATTTGGACACACACAACTCACAACTACAAAAATTTAGTAAGTGTGCAAGTTTGGAGAGTAGTTGTAGCTGCAGCTACTACAACTTATATTTTCAGTTTTAGGCTTGGAGTTTATCTTCGTTATGGTTTGTACTTTCTGCCTTGTGTGCTAGCTCTGGAGAGAGGTACGCTACATTAATTGGCTATCGGTTCTAGGGTTTTCTTCCAGAATTATTCTCTTTGTCAAGGTTAAGGTGCTCAGGGGTGGCTTCAGCCTATGGTTGGGTGACAATATTGCTATATTGTCTATGGTGAAACAAGCACACCTATTTTTATAACAGAAACAAGGCAACAAAAGAAGCAAAGGAAAGATAAACAACATGAATCAAGTACTAGTTGATCTCAATTTCTTGGCACTAGTAGGACATAGATGACTTGGTTGAACTAGCCCTCCAATCAAATTTTGAAACAAAAATGAAAAAGGAAACCACCAATTGAACTAACACAAGATTCACCACCCATCGAGCCTACTCATATCATACAAGAGACTCGATCTAGTGAAAACACATAGGTGTAGCAAAGCAAGGTAAGGAAGACAAATTTGCAGATCTCTTCTAAAGAGACATGGTCAAACCAGGACAAGGAACAAGAAAATGAGCAACAAACTCATGATGAGGGGGAGAAGCGGGAGTAGGTAGACTAGGAGGGCCAGTGATACATCCATCATGTAGATTAGGAACAAAGTGAAAACCCCCCAAGCTAATATAGAACTGTAGAATCTGCATCATATACTTGAGCAGTCGGTTCGACAAACAAAGTTGACACACCTTCGATCGACTGAACCAATTGATACTATCCAACCGACCAAATAGTGACTGAGCAACAAAAACCACAATAAACAAAGGACGTACAATAGAAGGATCAGGGTGTGCATGACAGAGCAGAACATTCAAGTGTGAAAAAATCAACTTCCATGACAATTGACCAAGGGTCGACAGACAGGTCGAACTCTCCACCAAAGCAGTCGACAAGAAAACAACCAATTGTAGAAGAACCTAGCGCAATAACACCGACAATAGTAGCCTTGTCCTTGGCCGAACCATATCATCTAGTTGATAAAACACCTAAAAAGATTCCTAATCCAACGTAGCAGTCGTCCAGTTCAAAGAAGAAGAACAAGAATACACACATAAAATAAACCCCATCTCCCACAAATATTTTCATATCTTTCGGGCCCATGGGAACATATGAATCCCCAAAATAAATGATATTTGATCTAACCGTTGCCTCGAACAACCAGATATTATAGTTTTATAAGGAAGTCGCCAAATAATCAATATCCAGATGGAAAAGGGTGATGAAGGATGGAGACTGACTGACATAAAGGAAAGATAAGGAGTAATATATGTGCAAGGAATGTACCAAATTCGCATAAGAAAAATTAAACATAAATCCATAAGTGACGAGGTCGACTGACTCAAACCTATCAAGGAATTGGTCCAACAACTAGTCGAGTTGAATCTTCAATTGTAACAGCAAATTCAACAACTGCGAGAGGAAAATAGGTAGGTGAAATAGGAACATCTATGAATCATTGAAGCAAACCAACAACTCATGATTGACTAAACATATTTCATATTACAGTCAGAGTATGAAAGTTTTAGGGAGACCCAACAGAGATTATATGTGGTAATCATTCAGATATAACACTCAACACCATGGTAAGCAATAGACTGACATATTTTTCGTCGACTTTCATCAAGTTAAAGGCACAAAGAAGCATGATGTAGGATTTAACAAAGAAGAAAAACATGATAACCGACTCCATAATGAGAGAAAATATGTCCAAGTAGATTGACATAGAAAAGGAGGTTGAAATACAACTCGCACAACATGAGCGACAATGGTTAAGAGAGGGCAAGAAATCACATATGGAAATAGAGAATGTTGTGGCATGTCTATATCAAGTAATAAAAAATATATAGCACACTGAAGATAAATTTAATCCTGAATCAACCACACTATAGAATGCCTCCATCACATACAAACTTGGATATCTCACAAATATGAAGTCACTCGAGGTCCAAGCACAATACTTAATCGATGAATGACATACATTTTCACAATACTTACATATATTAGTGGGCACTTGGCTCAGAACGACTACGCGTCTTCAACTAGTGGCCTCGCAGATTTGGAAAAACTTGATGAAATCGTTGCCTCTCATTACTCATTGGATTAGTTGGAAACCTGGTAATGGTTAATCTATTCTAATCGGCTTGGATAATATTTTGGGCATTGGAAATTATTATTTACTCTCCTCAAAACTTTTGTTGGATCTAAAGAATAAAAACATATGGTATTTGTATCAGGCCATTGCTCAGTCCTCATTGGGATTCATTACAAATCAGTGGAAATCTAGTGAAGAGTTAGAACTCTCGGGAAACTTGGCTACTGAGTGGTTTTCATTTTGAAAGACACTCATTGAATCCAAAGTCAATCTATAGTCTAGAGAAGATTCACTAATCTGAACGGGAGGTGACCACTCGAGATTACTCACTGTAAAAAATGTTTATAACGCCTTGGCAAGTAAATTCAGGCTGATACAAACAATAGGGTGGAAAATACAGTTGTGGTCATGGGACCTAGCTTACAAAATCAAACTCTTCCTCTGGTTGGCATTGGAGAATAAAATCTTAACCTGGGATAATCTGCAAAAAAGAGGCTGGGAAGGCCTGAGCTATTGTCCACTTTGCAATAGGGATGAGGAGACAGTTCTCTACTTATTTGTAAACTATCCTTTTACACAACATCTATGGAAGTTTTTATCTATTGTTTTTAACCTTGTTACTTCTTGGGGAGGCAACACTTTTGCCATTTGTTTTGAAAACTGACTGAAATTGGAAAAATTTTATTACATCCTACCTTCATTGACCTGTTGGTATATCTGGTTGTCAAGGAACAAGTATATTTTTGAATCTCCCTCATCTACAGTTTAGGGATTTGGTCTAAAGATTAGAGGGATGGTGGAAATTGTTGGTACACAGTGCCCTCAAAATTACATTCACAAAAGAATAAAAAATCTACCCGACATCACTCTGCAATCCATATATTGGTTTGATGGCACTCTGCAAGAAAATGGTACTATGAGTGGAGCTGGGGTTATCATAAAGTTATCTGGAAATACTACTTATATGTGAACTTTAAACTGTGGAATGGGTTCAAACACCAGGGTAGAACTACTTGGTGTGTGGGCCTCTTAATCATTAGCTCATAGGATGGATATTGACCAACTACAGTTTTTGGGGGATTCAAAGACAGTGATTGACTGGTTAAACTAAAAGATAAATTTACAGGTATCTTCACTTATGGGCTGGATAGAGAATATTAGGGAACTTATTACTCTCTTCAACACTATTAGATTTGATCATATCTACAGGGAAGAGAATTTGGAAGCAATTGTATTATCAAAAATATCTCTCCAGGTACCAGAAGGGAGGATCCACTACAAAAAATGGCAGATGGCCATGAGGGCCCCCCACTATCCTTACATCTTTAATTTTGATATAGATAGTATATCGGGGAAGTCCATGATTTTTTTTTTTAGTGTTATGGTTTCCAAAAATGTAATTTTTCTATAGACACTCTGGATTGTCCACATATATTTTGTTAATTTTGGACTGTTACATATTGTAGAGACTGGCTATTATGTATCAAGAACTTTGTAGAAACACTTTATATGTCTATGATTGGTATGGGTATACCATTAGAAGACAGTTGTAATAGTGAACACATGTACTCTCCTTGAGAACAACATATATATAATATATTGAGAAAGTTTTTGCTAGAAACAAATTACAAACACAAAAATATTTTTTCTTAAATATATAACAAAAATCACCCAAACTAATAATATAGTATACATATTTGTATTAGATACTTATATTCATCTTGATACAATCTCTATTATAATTTCAATAATATTTATATATTTGGTTTTCTAGAGAAGAAGAGACCATTATCTAAAAAAAACTCCCTATACTAAATCTATACATACATTTGTAGAAATAGAAAATTAAGAAAACATAGAAATCATTAATAATTATAATATACAATTTATAATATAAAAAATGTCATTAATATATTACCCTAAACTAGGAAAACCTACAAATATATTTCTTGAAAAATAACCTAATACTACTCTCATTCTTTAATGCCTCCCCATATTGTGTTTTGATACCTCTCTGTAACACCCATGTTTCCCCCAGTTTGTAAATATTATTATTGTGAAGAAGACTATGGACAGATCTGTCATATGCATGTTGGAAAGACAATGAACCTTGCTAAATAAGGTAATGTATATATTATGTTATTTAATGAAAAGGAAATTGTGGCATGACTATTGAAAGAGGGTTGCCAATATAGATCATGATGCATGAAAGGGGATGGTAAGTGGAACCAATAATGGTTGAGATGACCCCTATCAGACTGGTACTCTGTTGGATATAAATTGCTCAGACCCAAAACAATATTCTGGACCAAAAAACTTAATTACGAGTCAGGCTGGTAGTTGGGAAGTCGTCCTCAAGAGTCAATGAGGAGATGGTCATAGTGCCCATATGGAAACTTCTTGATCTTACCCACAAAATTTTGGTGGGAAAGGAAAGAAAAGAAAGGAAAAGTCGTGGGCAGAGGGAAAAATTAGCACATAAGAGGGGATGCACACGAATGGGTCTGAGGACCATTTTTCCTAAAGAAGGAGAGCGTGCGAGACTCTGGTTCTGAAGAGAATTAAGAGAGTAAGTTTATTTGGGCTCAGGAGCACTTGGACAATGTTTTGTAATCAAGTTGATAAACAGAGCTACAGTGATTGAGTGAGTGATCACGGCAGGCTCCCTTGCTTGGTGGATAGAAAACTAGACTACCAGGTTCTTATGGGAAAAGGAGAGTAACCTTTGTCCCTTATTGAGAAAAATCAGAATCTCTCTCTCATGAAATCATGATCTAGCTAGGGGGTGGACAATTGAGTAATACTCCAAGAGAAACTAATTTCAGCAGTTGCCAACTAATTTCAAATTTTAGATAAGTGTGATTTTGAGTTTAATATTGTCTTGAATTTTTTGTTGCAATATGTATTTTCTTGAGCTAGATGATGGAATAATATTTTTCCATGTTTGAATGGTAGAATTTGTGGCTCTGGTGGCCTAGCAGTCTGGGAAAATTTGAATTAAAGATTGAATATCATATTTTGTAAATGGTTTTTTGCTTACCTATGCTTAGAAAAGGAGAACGATTACTAATAAGTTTTTAAATGAACTTGTGGGCATAAGACTTTGGCATCAGTGCTGGTTGTAAAATCCTCAAAGGGATTTCCCAGGGACCAAATCCGCAAATACAGAGTCAGGACGGACTCTACAAGATTGTTCTGAACTCATCAATCCCTCAAAATCCTTTTTCCTGTTAAAGAATTTGAGCTCTATAGATGCATGGAACTTCCTTTAAACCATTCTTCTGAGTGACCACAGGCTCAAGTCTGTGGGCTTCACCAAATATCAAATAAGATTTAAGAGTGTATCCCTCAAGGGCTTGTCAAATTTCCACAAGACTAGGACCCTGGAACCCTTCTCTACACTCAAAAGGAGATAATCCTTTCGAGATTCAGGACTTTGGAGGTCCGAGACTTCGGGATGTTAGAACCTCACAAGATTCAAATCCTGTCGGAGGAAACCTATCAAAATGGTGACTAGACGGTTTGACAAGAAACAGGCGATGTCTTACCCGTTATCACGAAATCTGCCTTATCATTAAACATTTACGAACATTTGACTGCGGGTGTTCTCTTCATCGTTGAACATGATCATAGATCAACATTGTGATTTTCATATTTTCCCTCTTATGGATCCAATGGTGGGGATACTACTCAAAGTATCTACTTGATCGGACGGGTGGCGAGAGTTCAGGATTTCGCTACTTCGCAGCTCTTGCAATCCCTAATCTTTCAACCTCCCCGAAGTATTATGAAGTAGTGATGATCGTTTTTTGTCGGTTAATACTAACACTTATTCTATCCTTCCATTGTTCCTGATCGAACGACCAAAAAGGATCCCGAAGGATTTTGGATCAATGGTTTACATGACTTCGAGACTTCGGTCTTTGGGATTTCAAGAGCGTGGGGCAGAGCACAACTAGGCTATGCCCTGAAGGCTGTAGTATAGAGTAAAAATTTATGGAGCTTCGAAACTTTGGGACTTCAGGACTCCGAGAAAATATCTGGGGTAAAAAATAGGTTAAATGTTGAAGTGGCAAAGCGTCGAAGTTCCCTTGTTGAAGTGTTCAACTTCGATTGGACGAGCCCGCATACGCCATGGTGATGTGGTGCACCTGGATAGTTCCACATGGCGTCATGGGATTGGTTGTGAATTAGGTGTGGGACCCCCCCTTGTCAAGTCTAAACCATGTGTTAAGGAGGATAAATTGCAGTGGTCGGATATAAGGATGGATAGAGCCCCACCATAGATCTTGGAGTGGAAAGAGACTTCAAGACTTCGGGTCTTCGGGGAAGTTTTTGAACTTTCACAAGAATTGGCGAAGGGACGAAGGCTCAATATTCACGAAGACCTGGGGTGATATCCATGTAAACCCTCCTTATGTGACCACGTCATTTCCAGAGAATGACATCATGGGTCAGGATAGTGCCATGTTGGACGACATGAGAGAAGTGTTTCCAGGTGGCAACCGAAAAATTCGAAAAGACATAACTTTATGTTGGGTATGTGTTATATTCTTTTCATGTGTGTGTGTGTGGGCGCATCAGATATGAAAACTGCGTCTGAAGATCCCTTGTAGTAGCATTTTTTTTGTGCTATGTGCACCAGGCTCTTTCCTAGGGGGGTCCCAGGGGGGGTAGGTATGCCCCCCCTGGTTACATGCAGTTTTTGTTATTTTTAGCGGCTTACTAAAAATAATCTGGGTTTTAGGGATTAGGGTTTTGGTATCTACGGAATACCGAAAAACATTGTATATAAGTGTATTAATTTGTTAGGTTCTTTGCCAAACTCTTGGGATAATCTGGTTGTAGCAAGTGGTAGTACCACTCAATCTACATTGAAGTATGAGGATGTAGTTTCATCCTTGTTATCTGAAGAGATGAGGTGGAAAAGCATGGATAGTCATAGCACAGATTCTTTATTTGTAAGAGGTCGTACCCAAGACAGGAATCCGGGTAAACCTTCGGGGGGGAGATCTAAATCTATAGGTAGATCTAATTCTCCAGGAAAATCTTTGAGGAAATGTTGGAAGTGTGGTAAAACAGGGCATTATAAGAAAGATTGCAAGTTTAAGAAGGTTGATAAACCAAAGGGATCTGATAGTACCTCTTTCACAGAGGTGAAAACCTCCACTTAATAAGGAGGTGATGTTTACCTGGCATCTACAAGTACACATGCAAACCATGATGTATGGTTGATCGACTCAGGTGTGTCATACCATATGACTCCTCACAGGGAGTGGTTCTCTGAATATGAAAAATACGATGGTGGTGATGTATTCCTAGGAGATGACTCGACAGAAAAAATCTTGGGACGTGGAAGGGTTAAGTTGTTGCTAAAAGATGGAAGGATTAGAACTCTCCCTAGGGTTGTGCACATTCCAAAACTAGCCAGGAGCCTAATATCTATAAGCAAGATGGATGATGTAGGAGTGGATACTGTATTTGGAAAGAAAACTTGCAAGATGGTATGAGGAGCAATGGTGTTGATGAGGGGAGTTCGGTGTGGAACTATGTACAAGTTACTAGGAAGCACTTATACTAATGGGTGTAATAGTTTTGTTGTCCCTGAACAGAGAAATAAAGAAGACAAGACCAATATTGTCCCTAAAAAGAAGACCATGTTGTGGCATCAAAGACTGGGACATAATGGAGAAAAGGGCCTTCGAACACTACATGGTAAAGGTATGCTTGAAGGTATGTCTAATTTCACTCTGGAATTTGATTTCTGTGAACATTGCATATATGGTGAACAAAATTGAGTAAGATTCCCATCTAGTGCTACAAGAGCAAAGGGGATCTTAGAGTTGATACACATTGATGTGTTTAGACCTATTCCTGTTCCATCCCTAGGTAAATCTGTGTATTATGTTTCATTCATAGATGATTTTTCAAGGAACACATGGATTTATTTTCTTAGAAATAAATCTGAGGTATTTGATAAATTTAAAGAGTTTAAGGCTCTGGTAGAAAATCAGAGAGAAAAGAAAATAAAGGTATTGAGAACAAATAATGGTGGAGAATTCTGCGGAAATGAATTCGAAGAATTCTATAAGAAGTGTGGCATAGCAAGGCAGAAGACTACTCCATACACTCCTCAACAGAATGGAGTTGCAGAAAGGATGAACAGGACACTGATGGAAAAGGCGAGGAGCATGCTCAGCAGTGTCAGGTTAGGACAAAAATTCTGGGCAGAGGCAGTGGGTACAACATGTTACCTGGTCATTCGATCGCCTTCATCAGCGTTGGATGATAAAACTCCACACGAGGTATGGTCTGGAAAGAAACCCTCTCTTCAACATCTTAGAGTGTTTGGTTGTGATACTTATGTACATGTTCCAAAGGAAA
>JZKD02S1673402.1:699525-715980 GCA_000966675.3 Picea glauca
TTTTAGGGATTAGGGTTTTGGTATCTACGGAATACCTAAAAACATTGTATATATGGTATAGTGAATGGTGAAATTCGAAATAAGGAATATAAGAAAGGTTTTCCTGGTTGAGGGTTTCTGGTATAAATCTTTGTGTACTATGTGAATGAGTTATTGATTAAATTTTGTTTTGCTTAAGAATCTATATGCATTGCTTTACTTCATAGGTTTAAAACTTACACTTTCAAACCAGAACTCGGTTTGGACAAGGGTATAGTCATTGGAAATTTCTCGGTGAGCAGAAGGCAATGGCATCTGTATTCGATGAATTCAGAGAGTTGTAGGATAGCAGAAAATTTATACCCCTATCCCTTAAAAGGCTACTTAGGGGGTCGGGTGTGTGATACTCCCCATATTATGACTTCCACTTTTGTGTGCTTTAAAAGTTCCATATTCAAGTAGGAGACATTTTTAATTATGAATGACATCAACATCTAATCTTTTTCTTCAATATTATTTCAACTTATTATAAATTTCTACACATATATCATTGATATAACTTCTCTCGTGGGTCTTTGCCACTTCTACAAATTTTAGACTTTTCAAATCATTTTCTATTTTATCAAAATTCTTTCTTGATTTTATATGTTAATATATGATTTTTTAATAAAAGTTTGTGTTGATTTTTCAAATTTTCCTTTTTAATTTTTCTCTTTTTAAAAAATAAACATTTTCTTTACCATTTTTTCCCTTTTCTATATTTTTATTACCAATTAGCATAATTGGGAGATTCATTGTAATTTTATATCCCACATAATAGTAAATCTACTATTTTCCTTGAATAACCTCCTTTTACTCTCCTTTTGTGCACCTTGTTTTTTAAAATTTATCTCTTACTATGTGTTATACATTATTTTGGTCACTCTGGTGATGTCTCTACAGTTATGTGTTCAGGCTCCCATAAGGACCTTTTTCCTGAGAAAAGTGATTTTTCTCTTCTTCTACAAAACATATTTTTGAGATGAGTTCGTAGGCTGCATATATTGCAGGGTGCGAAAACCCCGATTCTCGCAAGCTGCTCTATACCTGGATTGCGAGGGGTTCGCAGTTTGCTCTAATAGGTAGGGTGTGAACCTGCTTTAAAGCTAAAAATGAAGAAGAGGTTACGAAGGTTTAGAAGAGGATCTTCTAGAAAATGAGTTGGCATTCACATGGTTGGCATCCTACTGACTTCTCAGATTTAGTGGGATCATCCTCATCCCTTTAAACATCTCTCCTTCTCCTATATAATGAAAGGTTTCTCAAGGAAGAGGTTAAGCAAGATTGAATAGAGAATTGATGAAAGAATAGGTTCAGAATTGTGTGAGGAATCATGTTTGAATTGGTGCTTGAGGCCTCCATTTGTTCATCAAGTCATAGTGGATATTCTTCATGCAAGTTTGGAGCAAGTGTGTGTGTTGGAACAAAGGCCCACCAAAAGGAAGCTTGCAACATCAAGGCAATCTGGTTGTATCTTCTACTTTCATTTAATATAATACAGTGGCATGTCCCTTTCCCATAAAATCACTTTTATTTTATTACATGACTCCTTGATCACATGTTTAGGTCTTCATTGAATGTATTATTGTTGCTTTCACCTTGGTTTATTTGTGTCGTTGTAGATATGATATCACAAGACTACCAAAGCGAAGCAGGGACAACAAAGACATAAGGAAGTGATATCTAAAGGTATGCCACTTATTCCTTCTTCAATGACAAATTCAATGATTGTAACTTAGGGAAAGTGTCATGTCATGTCCTGTTTTTCTCTAGATATAGGTGGATCTAGGGAGATCTGTTAGTGTCCGCATATATCGATTTATCCTATAACAAAATTGGTGACTCCACCGGGGATACGACTCATTTTGTGGTTTTTTGTTGGACATTTTCTCTTAGCCTAGTTTTTTTCATTTCCAGCCAGTCTCTGAGTCTGTGGGAGATCCATATAGACTCTTTGGACCTAGAAGTTCACTCAAAAATTTTGTCCTTTTTCCAAATTTTCCTTGATTACAAACAGTCTCGCATTGTACCTCTCTATAGCCTATGAAAACCATCGATTTTTGCACCCTACTTTTCAGTCCAATGTGACCTTCTCGCACTCTGCCAGTGTGTAGACTGCGAGAATTCCTAATTTTTTCATTGCACTCCAATACTAGGCTACGAACGCGTTTGTAAATTTTTTGGATTCAATCTTCTTGTCTTTTTGATGCCCAGATTTGTTAGTTTACCTGGGAAGAACTTCTTTCGCTAGTGTTTGATTGTTTCTTGTTTTCAAATCTCGCGGTTGATTGGTTTTTGGAGATCGGAAACTCTTTTTAATCATTTTTTCCCAGTTTTTACTTCTTGACCTTTTATCGACAAGGGTATAATCTCTGATTCTGAGATCTGAGTGCTTGTTTGATCAAAAAGTCTTTGATTGGATTAAAAGTTGGGATTGATTGTGTTTTTGGATTGCTTGCTGCCTGGAAAGTTATTTGTCCATGTGCATTTGGCGAACTACTTTCTTGTCATTTTTATTTTTATCTACTTTGAAAGTTTGATTTGGTTTCTTGTTGGGTGTATCATTTTTTGTTGATTACTTGAGCTTTCTTCCCTACATCCCTGTTTTGGTTTGTGAAAGAAAAGTTTAAACCATTCGTCATTGTTGAGTAATCATTCATAAAAAAAAAATTGCATTCAATTTTTTTTTTACAAAAAGATAAAGAAGAGAAAATTGAGAAACTTCATTTTTATGGTTGTTTGCAATCGTGTTCAAGAAAAAGCAAAGTACTTTTCGTAGCTTATAGTTCCAGAAAAGACACTTTCTCCCTGCTGTGGATAGAATTCATTGAACAAAAAAATGCATCCTTCATCTCTATTTGCATCTTATTGGGTCAAGGTCTCAACAACATTGATTTCATCTCCATCTTCTTCTTGCGTAAACAACAGCCTCTAAAACACAACGCAATCTAAAATGTATTAGTAACTTTTATTTTCTAGAAATTATTCTCACCAACACTAGTTAGGCTAGTGCTTTGGAATAGGTTGTAAGGCACACTCTCCAAAGCCTAAAACACACTATAGTATCTTGTGATAGGGAGTGTTGAAATCCATTTACCACATTTTGTCTAGGGAATCCCTTCTCAGACAAGGGTCAAACATGAGGTCGCATTAATACTAACAGAGTTACTCACCCTGCTTTGTTGGTCTTGGTGTAGAGATTGCGCGTATTATGGGGGTCGCTTGAAGGTATACCCACAATTATGAGTGGAAGCCTCTCGAGTTGATTTTGGGCTAGATACCCTACCTTTGCGCGTGGATCAGACTATGGATTGTTCCCCCAGGCATCATTGTTTTTTTTGGTAACCTTAGTGTCCTATCTTCTTAGCAATTATTAGCACAAGGTGACTATGGAGGGGCAAGTCTCTACGGTACTTGGAATCGACGTTGGCCAAACTCACTCGGGCTCCTTGGAGGGTATACCCATGATTATGTGTGGGATCTTTCACCAAGGTGTAAGTCCGTTAAGCAGGTCGGCCACGTAACTTTTCCACCCGCTCTATCCTATCCCCTTCTTGTCTCGACTTTGTAATGTTGGATTTCATCACCAACTAGTGACTTCAAAATGAAAAGGTTTGTTTGCATGGTTTGAACTCTAGATTTTATCAGTGAATGTTGTTGTTTTCTGTAGTTGGCCATAGAATTTCTTTTGTAAGATTTTAGCTCATTCACCATTGACCCTCCACGTTGCTCGTAGAGAATGAAAGGACTACCCCCGGAAGATCTGGAAGGTTCTCAACCCTTGCCTACCACCTCACTGGAGGGCTCTCCTCAACAGAGTGAAGTCCAAGAAATTTCCACTCCACGAGTGGAAAGAACTAACTCTTTAGAACAATTCCACATTACAGATTCTCTAGAGGGCTTGCGACTTCCTCCCGACTCTATGAGACATATTGTTCGAGTGAATTCATCTGGAGAAATTGTTGTTGAGTCTTCTGGATTACCAACCGGACCTTTCACAGGCCCTGAAGGTCAGGATCCTTTTTGGACTACTGGCATTTTTAGACAGTATCTCTTTGGCTCAAGAGCAAGCGTTGATATCACTGTCACACCTGAGCTGCCTGAAATATCTGATACAGACACGATACCTTTTATTACTACCTATTATTTCCCTGTTTCAGACACTCAACCAGCCGACCATATCTTGACTATACCCCTTCAAATGGCCCATTATATAATGGTCCCAGATACTATGAATATTCACATCAGGAATATGGTGGCTAGCCAATCTCCCATTGTCACACCTAGACCTACCATGTCCCTTCCCCCCAGATATAATCCATTAAATTCTTCTATTCCTATTCCTAATCAGGGTCCTTCCAGAGTTTATAAAGTTCTTCCCCCTCCTGAACACAATGTTGTTTCCAGTTTTATTCCGACACTCCCTCATGTCCCCTCCGGAGGCTCCTATCCACCTTTTCCTGGTGGAGCTGGCCCTAATGGCATCACTCAATCTTTCACACCTACTTATCAAATCCCTATTGGTGGACAACCCCCACCTGGAGTTCAAACCCACACTGGAACCTTAACCCGATATGGTGGTCAAATCCCATTTGGGACGCAACCCCCCAGTTGGAGGACATCCCCCACCTACATTACCCTATGGGCAAAACATACCCGCGGCCTTGACCTGGTATTGGAACTATCTTACCCAAGGTAATCCCCAATCGAATGGGGGGGAAAAACTTCAATATAGCTCTTTCATACCCCCTAGTACAGGCCATCCATACCCAGGTCCACCCAATCCCATTTGGGGTTCGAACATTCAGCCTAATATCCCTATTCACGGGAACATCCCTAACCAGTACAACCCTATGGGCCACATGCCTCCACCCCAACAAATGAATTTCCTTGGATCTTTTCATTATATGCAAACTACTTACGGTCCTACTGGTATACCTACGGGACTTCCTCCCCAGAGTCACCAGTACCCGCATGTGAATATACAGTTACCCTTTATCGCCACTTTGGACCCCCTGATTTGTCTAGGATATTGAGTGAACCTATCCTTCATGCTCCTCATTGGCCCGTCATACCGACCAAGTTACCATCAGACATTCCCAAGTTTGATGGTAAACTGGGAGAGGATCCGAACAACCACGTAATGAATTTTCACCTTTGGTGTTCATCCAACTCTTTGATGGATGACTCCATTAGGTTAAGACTCTTCCAATGAACCCTTATCGGTTCAGCTGCCAAGTGGTATATAGAATTACCACGAGGCTTCTTCACTGACTTTAATACCCTCACCATGGATTTTCTCACCCATTACCAACTGTCCATCCGCTATGAAACAGGAACTGAGATATTAAGTTCCTTCAAGCAAAATAAGTCCACTCATATTTCCGATCACATTCATGAGTGGAGACGAAGATGATGTTTGATCAAACTCGATCTTCCCGATCAACTATTGGCAGAATGGTTCACTAAATCATTTGTGAATAAAATCTCCCACAATATTTCCATGGGTGGCATTGTCACAGAAGAGCAAGCGATTAGTCGTGCTTAGTACCTTGATCTCGTTTATTCACAAATGGGTACCCTATACAACTTACTCCATGACCCTCCTCATCCTCCTACCACAGTTACCTCGACAACCCCAACATCCTCTCATGCTGCTGACGATGTGATTGGCACTTTCCATGCTAATGCCAAATCTACGTCGGCCTCTCACACCAATACCAAATCGTATGATTCTAATGTACATAATACTCTGTCTCCCACTCCTTCCACCGGAAAAACCTCTGAGGTGAACTCTGTTCAATCCACCCCCGTCGGTAAAAATAAGTCCAAAAAAGGAAAGGGTATGAATAAGGAGGATAAAAATAACCCCCAATCCGAAAAAACAAAAACACAGCCTGCCGACGAGAAGGATAAGCGTAAACTGAAATATCTGTGTCTTATATGTGGTGATCATCACTACATGAAAGATTGTCCAAGACGAGATGAAGTCACTAAATTCCTTCAAGGGGCCCTGAAGCCTCCTACACCTGTCGTATTGTCCCAACCTTTCCCTTCTCAACAACAAGCCCAATTTCTCATTCATGACCAACCTTCTCCTTCTAATACTTCATACGTCCTAATGTGCACAGGTGATTCAAATAAGAATGACATTGTTATCGCCACTTAGGCCAAATATTATTCTCCCTCCAAGGAGAAAGTTGATGATACACCACCGCCATTGGTACAATCGACTCCCTCGACTTCACCTCCCAATGGTCCTCTTCATCTCAAATGACCAAGCCTCAATATTGTTCTTCACCCTCCTCCAAAGGGCATTGTTCGAAAGTCTACCTTCAATCCTCATGCGCGTGCTACTCAGAACTACAGCATTTTCGAAGATCTTGCACAAGCACCCTCCGCGATGTTGGCCCTTGAAGTCCTCCAAGGTTGCCTCATGCAACGGAGGGCTCTATTAAAGGCTATTGGTGGAATCAATCCCGCGGATACGAACTTAATAATCTTTGACCTGGAACATCACATTCCAAGGCTCCCCCTCAATTAGCATTTCAGATACAAGTTGTCATTGAAACAAAAAATATCTGTCGAACGGTTATTGACGAGGGAGCCTCGACATGCGTCATGTCTATCACTTGTTGGAGATCCATTGGTTCTCCTTCCCTTACTGAATCACACAACACCCTTAAGGCCTTTAATGGCTCTGTTTTTAATCCCTATGGTGTCCTCCCTTCGTTGCCCATTACATTGGAAGGAAAAATGGTCAACGTCAAAGTTGAGGTCTTTGATGCACTTCTTGATTATAACCTATTACTTTGCCGCAGCTGGATCGATTCCATGCATGCGGTTGTCTCCACACTTTTCCACGTGTTACGTTTCCAACACCAAGGAAAAGTGGTCACTGTTGACCAGCTAGCCTTTTTCAATTCTGACTCCCGTACCAGCAACGTACCTTTCATTTCAAAGACACCTCCTAGGTAAGAGAATGTCGGTGTGGGTATTCTTAAAGATTCCTCTTTGCTGGGTACTTTCCCCATTCCACCACCTAATGTTCCACATTTGTTTTTCGCCTCAATCAACATGATTTCCACCTCTGTTCGAGAAACCCCTGCATGTTATGACCCGTGGATAGTACCCAACCTCGGTGATCATCTTCGCTATGGCGACCAAATTCCTTTGAGTCTGGTTGAATCCACTTATCAAACCATTCAACCGGTAACCCCTTCTACCCCCTCTCTTGGTGATTTATCTCTGGATCCATTCCATGTCATTTTTCCTACAGACGAGATGATTATGTATGTTATGTCCATGGAAGATACCCCTTGGGACGATGGACATCATCATTCCATTCTCTTCCTGGAACAACACACCATTGAGAGTTACCAACGAATCTCGACTCCGTCGATCATTGTCGTTATTTCTACCGTTCCCGAGTCTACACACGATATGTTCTATGAAGGGAACTTAAGTAATATCTCACCCACCATCCCCCTCGACATATCCATTAAATCTGGAGTTGTAAAAAATGTGCATATTGGAGCTTCGTGTTCCAACGACGAAGTTGTCACCTACAAGTCTCTTTTTCAAGAATTTTGTGACGTCTTCGCATGGAGCTATGAATAAATGTCGGGTATTGACCCTGAAATTAATGTACAGGAGATTAAGACATACTCGGGTGCTAAACCTGTCTGGCAACGACTTCGTCTGGTCCACCCACGTAAAGAAGTTGCTATCAAGCTTGAAGTTGAGAAACTTCTTAAATCTAGCTTTATTTACCCTGTGGCTCTAACTGACTAGGTTTCCAATCTTGTTCCGGTTAACAAGAAATAAGGTACGATCTGTGTGTGCGCTGATTATAGGGATATTAACCAAGCTTGTCCTAAAGACAACTTTCCCACCCCCTTCATTGACCAGATCGTCGACGATTGTGCCGGGAGTGAAATATTATCTTTGATGGATGGATTCTCCAGATATAATCAAATCAATATCGTACCCGTTGACCAACACAACACCTCTTTTATTTGTCCTTGGGGCACTTTCGCCTACCGGAAGCTACCCTTTGGTTTAAAGAATGTCAGCGTGACTTTTCAACGTGCTATGTCTTATGCCTTTCATGATATAAATAACATTGTGCAACCATATCTCGATGACCTACCGGCTCATTCCATGCGTCGTGTAGATCATCCAACACACCTCCGAGCCATTTTCCTTCAATGTCAGTTTTACCATATACGCTTAAACCTGCACAAATGTGTTTTTTGTGTAGAATCCAACCAACTTCTAGGATTTATTGTTTCACGTCAAGGGATCAGGGTATATCCTTTGAAGGTCGAGGCAATTCTTAATCTCCCTCCTCCTTCCTCACTTCTCCAGCTGTAAAGTTTGCAAGGAAAGGCAAAGTTTCTATGTCATTTCATCCCAAACTACGTTGAGTTAACCCTCAGATTTACTCGATTTCTCAAGAAAGGTTCTGAGTTTCTATGGGACACTACTACCAACAAAGCTTTCAAAGATTTGAAACTGACTTTAACCCGTACCCCATTACTTTTCCCACCCAATTACAGTCGAGATTATTTCCTTTATCTCGCAGCCTCGGACTCTACCATTGTTATGGTTTTAGTCCAGGAGGATGATTCTCATGATGAACATGTCATTTATTATTTGAGTCAGAGTCTCACAACTACCAAAACCAAGTATTTACATGTTGAAAAACTGGCCTTGGCAGTCATCCAAGTTGTACAACATTTCTGGCACTATATCCTTTTACGCAAGACTACTGTGATTTCCAACTACAACCCTATGCAACACATTCTTACACGCCAATTTCTAGGAGGAAAATACTCCAAATGGATCGTAATAATCTAGGAGTTTGACTTAGAATTCGAACACGCTAAGTCCAAGAAATCCTTGGTGTTTTCCAAATTGATATGTGACCTTCCATCTTTTGAGACGGAAAATGTAGCAGAGGATTCATTACCCAATGAATCCCTTTTTATGATCAGTTCTGATGACCTTTGGTATGGGGATATCATTATATATCTCCAGAATCAAACTTTTCGGCCTGATTTGTCTAGCACTAACCATCGTCGAATACGTTACCAATCCCGTCAGTATATTATCCTCGGTGATACTCTTTATCGTCGTGGGATTGACTCCATTTTTCAACGATGCCTCACCTTTGACGAAGCTGAGACAACCTTGAATGTCTATCATTCTGGAGCATGTGGTGGTCACATGTCTGGGTATGCTACTGCCCAAAAGATCTTATGAGCTAGGTATTTTTGGCCTTCCTTATTCAAAGATTGTATTATCGTTGTCCAAAAATGCCACTCTTGCCAAACATACAACAACAAAATACGATCACACCCTGCTCCTCTACACCCTGTAGTCTCTGTTGGACCTTTTGCGAAATGGGGTATCTATTTCATGACATGTCACCCTCACTTGGCTGGGGGGCATGGATACATTATTGTAGCCGTAGATTATTTTCCGAAATGGGCCGAGGCGATGCCTACATTTGACAATACAAGAAAGACTGCAACACTATTCATATTCAATCATATCATTGCTCGGTTTGGTGTTCCCCAAGCTATCGTTACTGATCACGGTAGCCACTTTAGAAACTTCATGATGTCCGAACTCACTGAAAATTTGGGTCTTCGCCATGAAAACTCAACACCCTATTACCCATAGGCCAATGGCTAGGCTGAAGCAATAAACAAAGTCCTCATTACCATGCTTCAACGAATGATAGGGATTCACAAAACTAGTTGGCACACGATGTTGTTTTCAACATTGTGGGCTTATCGGACATCCGTCAAGTCTACTACTGGGTTTACACCTTTCCAGTTAGTTTATGGTACCGATTGAATGTGAGATATCATCTCTAAAGCTAGCTATTGAACTTCTCCTAAACACTTCTGCTGAAGAAGAACGGATGTTGTATCTTATGCAACTGGATGAAACCCATCGTGATGCCACCCTAGTTATAGAAACCCAGAAGAAACGCGTCAAAGCCCAATATGACAAACATGTCAAACCACGCATTTTCTCTGAAGGTGATCTAGTTCTCCTTTATGAACAAGATCGGGATTTGATAGGATCCGAAAAAATTGAGGCTATGTGGCGAGGTCCTTATATCGTCAGATGAGTGTTGGAGAAAAGAGCCTATGAGTTAGTGGACTATGATGGTGTCCCTTTGAGTGAACCTAGAAATGGGCTTTACTTAAAGAAGTACTATGCTTAGGTCATCTGTGCATGAGTGCTTGTATTTTATTGTATCATACTTTTGTGTGTTACTTTAGTGTGATTTTTCATTATTTGGTTTCTACCCTCGATCGCTTAACTTGCGTTGTGTTTGTTTTCCAGATGTTGGAGTCTTCGCTACCCCACATTGGCTTCACCGATGGCGCTAGTCATAGTACTCAGAACCTAGTTTATGTTGCATGGGCAATTTATGAACCTACAAACAAACTTATCAGTCTACAAGGTGTTTGCCTCAATCGTGCGACCAATAATATCGCAGAATATAGCGTCGTCATCGAATTGTTGACTAATGCTATTTTGCTTGGTATCTGCCACCTGGTTATACAACTTGATTCGTAGCTAGTAGTGTTATAGTTAAGTAATGTCTATGTTATCCGAATTCCTACTTTATTGCGGGTATATCTACAAATTCGCCTCTTGGAACGTTATTTTGATTATATCGAATATCAGCACATTCCTAGATGTCTAAATACATTGAATGATGCTTTAGCTAATTATGTGTTAGACAGACATCTGAGACATTTATAAAACCAATCACACATCACATGTATTATACGAAACAAAATAAGTTGGTAGAAGCTGCATATATATATACCGATCAAAATTTTTACAAAAGGTTTTTGTCCAAAGACCAAAATATCAAAATATGAAGCCCATGGCTTCTACAAATTAGCATCACGGATGACGCTCACGATAACATACAACTTCTCAGGCTACCCTACGGAGCAATCGACTAAGAGACTCAGGCACACCCACAGTATGGCACTGATAGTGTCTCGAGATCTCCTCAATAGAGATGTCTGGGACATCTGCAATCAGACCCTCTAAGTTCCGTTCAATTGCCTCATAGTCCTCAGCATCCCATCCTGCCACTAGAGCCACTTCCTCTCGTCTCTGAATGGGAGATGTTCCTGGAGGTCGATACGGCCCCACATCTGTGTCATCAAAAGAGATTTTTGATTAGTCCTTGGGTCAAAGACATAAAAACATTTTATATAGTAAAATTTACAAAAACATTAAAAAAAAACAAAATGTGTACTTCTTACCTAAGTCACCCCACTGAGCATCCTCAGGCAGAACCAAATTCGGATCTCCTCGGATATCCAAGCCAGCATATGCATAGTCATCGATCATCATCATTTGGGGCCTCAACCAATCAAAAAATGAATCGTTATATTTGATTATAGGGCCTGCTACATGCCGAGCCATTAGGTTACACCACCTCATCATCCTCGGATCCCGTGGGGCCGGTAAACCCCAATCTACCTATAGACGCAGTAGTGGGACCCTCTCAAGGAAGAAAGACACCAAAATCGACCCGTACCCGAACTGTTTTAGGTCACCCCTTCTACACTTTTTCAATTGCCTCTTCATGTTGCGAAGAACTGTGTCTGACCAGTTGAAAACCCAAGGCTCTGTGCACTCTATTGCATACTGGAAATAGCTTTGGAGAGCCATGTACGGAGCTGCGCTCCTGGCCATGCGTGCAATGGTAAACAAGATAGTCCGTAGGGTCAGATCTTGGACACCCCAGATGATGAATTTATCCTTTCTTCTCTCCACCCCGGGAACACAATATTGGCGAACATACTCGCTTATAGGAAGTCCACCGCCTCTAACTCCGATCAGAGTCGCATGGGATCCACGTCGTGACAACCCTGTCAAAAAATTGATATCCTCGATATCTAGTGTAAGAGTGTGGACCCCTACATGAAATACTTGTTGATCCACATCCCACATGTGGACCAGGTACTCTAACAACCTGAGTTGGGCTCTCATGCCCTGGATCCTGAAAAATTTTAAGATCCCACATTCCCAGAGGGAAACAACTATACCCGGATCATATCCAGAAATGGCATCATCCTCCTCGTGTTCTCTTTCCCTCCATTCCAACATCGTAATGATCAATACCTGCAATGGAACCATGAAAAGGAAGTTAACAACTTAATTTAACCTCTTGAATAAATTTTTATTGAGCAAAAACATACACGAAAACCTGATTTTTGACTCTTGCAGGTGAAGCCTTTACACAGTGCGAGATTCTTGCAGGTGCGTTGAAGCCCACCTATGAAAACCTTAGATTCTTGCAGGTTCCGAATGGCCCACCCGCGAGAATGCCTACGCACCTACCAGCCCTAAAATGGACTAAAACACTAAAAATTTCCAATAAAAATCGAATTTAATCCATGGAAAAGATGAAGAATCAGGAGATTACCTCATTGGCCGAAACCGTTTGCTGAATGACCGCTTGTACCTCCTGCGATCTACCGAAGAAATTTGAAAAAAAAAGGGTGTGTTGGACAAGTTTTTGACAAAGCAACAATGAAATGGTAAAAAGGGATTTTCACCCATATTTATTCACTTTTTTTACTATTTTTCATTGATTCTTTATATTATTTCTTATTTTGCCTAAAAACCTAATACCCTAATGGCCTTGTGAGTATGGTTTTTCACAGATAAATGACCTAGAAGCCCGAATGATGGTGTACAAGTATTTTTTCTTTTTTTATATGTCACATGTACGAATACCTTTTTAGGGTTTTGTAGGAAAAACCTCGAGCTCAGTCTTCGTTCGTTCTCGCGCTCAAAAATACATGAGAACACAACCGAGTATACTTTTGTCTCCTTTTCATACTCGTCATGGTAACACGAAAACAACAAAAATTAGGGAGTATCCTTTAAGCTCTTTTCACGCTCCATAAAAATGAAAAGATTTTCGAGCGATCTTGTTCTTTTCACACTCGTAAAAGTATTTGAAGAAAACGTTTGATGAGAAATAGTTTATCACTTTTTCAGTCTCGTCGGACTAATTTACGAAAAAGGAACTGGGAGAGTTCTCTTTAATTGTTTTTCAGACTCTCAAAACATGAAAAACCCCCGAGTTTTCTATCTTTGGACTCATTAAACAAACATCAAAAGGCCCTTATGGGACCGAACCACTCCTTCCTAGGGTTCTCTAAACATACTCTGATGGACTCGTCCGAAGGATGAGCTTACATCAACAAGCATATGTTATCCTCCTCAAGCTTGTGTAAAAATAAAGAGGTACTCGCCAAAAATGGTGGGGGAAATTTTGGGAAAGGGATGTGCCTTCGTATTTGTATTAGTGGCAGTAAGCGTCGCTCTTGAACATGACACCCCTATTTGTCATTTGAATTCGGGTTGGGAAATCCATTTGTCTTTTGTCTGACTTTCTACAAGGTCATATCTTGGGTCGTCTTTGAGTCAATGTTGCCAAGATCATTGTCGTTTCGTTCTTATGTTCAAGAGAAATCCAAACAAGCCCTCCATTGATTCGGCCATCTACAGTTGTCAATTCTTACCATGTCGACCTTCCCTGTGTCAATTTCAAATCATATTCGTACTTTGACTTACCCTAAAATCTGTTACTTATTTCATGTCATTGATGGGGGATACATTAAGGCCCTCCTGTGATGAGTCTTTTTCCATCGACTCCAACTTATTATCTGGGAATAGGACTTAGAAATCATTTAGTACCTTAGAACCTGCATGCCTTAATGGCAGGTCTCTTCTCTTTCGACAGTGGATTCACATCATTGGTCCCTGATCGAGATATTTCATTGATTGTTCGACTTCAACTCATTTATTCACATTCGTTTGGATTGTACTTAGGTACCTTGGGAGTCATTGACATCAATGGTGATTTCCCTCACACTTGTTAACGGTTTTCATCAATGACCGGTAATCAAGTGGTTTCTACCATGTTCGACTTTGACACCTGTAATCACATGGCTAGATTTTTACTTTCAGATGACGATATTGAAGACCCTGGGTCTCATCTTTCTGGTCCAGGTTGCGCTGGAGTATTTATTATTTGTATTGACACATAGATCCACTTTGTATGTCGCATGGTTATGTCCTAATATGAGTCTTCTAACACATAGATCCACTTTGTATGTCGCATGGTTATGTCCTAATATGAGTCTTCTAACACATAGATCCACAGTGTATTCCTGGTGGCTATGTAGCATTTTGATGACATGGATCCACGATGTATGATTGGTGGCCATGGCCTACATTTGTGATTTCATTAACTTGTAGTCTGAGCATGGGAATGCCTACCTCGGAACTGGTATTATATTCTGCAAATGCTTGATTGTTTGCAGGTTTCCGATTAGGTGTGATCCTTGTTTCTGACACACGCACACATTTTACAAAGTATTTCGGCTGTCACGAGTTCCAGCCTCATACTTTGGGGGGAATTTTGTTATACATTATTTTGGTCACTCTGGTGATGTCTCTACAGTTATGTGGTCAGGATCTCATAAGAACCTTTTGCCTTGTTGAAATAATGTAACTGCAAAGAGTATTCTTATTATTATTGATATATGATTCATAGGATCAATCCCCATTGTGGATTGATCATGTCATTTATTGTAATAGGACCAAATCCCCTTTTGCAGATTGGTCAAAAGACAATTGTAATAGGAAGAATAAGAAGTCGGCCCCAGCAGATATTAAAGAGGCCCAAAAATATAATAGAGGTGGGTTTACCCAACCAGTTTGAGAAGTCGGCCCTGCCAATGAAGAGACACTTCACACATGCCATACTTGTATAAATAAAGAGGCAAGCGCCTGACTTAGACACACAACTCACTTGCTCATTGAGAGACAAGTTTCGGATCTGCTATTGTAGAAGAAGGAGAGAGAGAGTGGCACATATCTGGGAGAGGACTTTCTGTATTAGTTTAAGAGATCTCTTGGCATTGTATTGGCTATCTATATTAAGGAAGTTTTGCTAGGTTTTCTTCCCCTAGAAGGTTTCCCAGGATAAATGTTGTGTCTCTTGTGATTGTGTATTTCTCAATGATCTTGGATTATGCTATTTTTATCTAATGAAATGCAAACAACTATAATAATGGTTTAAACATTAACATGGTATTAGAGCCAAGCTTAAGGAATCATCTTTCATAAGTGAAAAATGTCACGGTTGTCGTACATGAAAATTAGGGCTTTTTGATGGTGAAGTTTTTCAGCCCCAAAACCATCTAGAAAAGTGCACCATCCCCTAAGGATCATTTTGGAACTCTCAGCGCACCTTTTCAGTGGCTGGATCTCCCGGAATGTGAAACCCTAGTTTCACAAAGTACCAGAAAACTAGTGTACCAGAAGTACCAGAAGTACCAGAGTACCAGAGGTACCAGAAGCACCAGTCCAGAAATCCACAGATCAAATTTGGAGGAGTAAAAGTTGGATTTTCTTAGATCCAAACACACCAGGCTACTCGCCTCAACCAAGCGCACCTCCTGGTAAGTTCAGATTTTGATTTTGAGCACTTTCATTTTTTGGTCATTTTCCTAGCTCCAAGTAAAGATGTCTGCAAGTGTTAAGCTTGTTGACAAGCTATAAGGAGTGGAAAAATTCCGTGCCTGGAAGTATAGGATTGGCCTCATTCTTGAAGACAATAAACTAGCAAGATTCGTCAAAGAAGAAGTATCGGAACCCACCAATGCTGCAGAAAAGGCAAAGCATCAAAAGGACACAATAAGAGCCAAAAGAATCATTGCATATTCAATCAAAGACCACCTGATTCCTTATGTGTCATCTAAGAAGACCCCGAAAGAAATGTTTGATGCCTTGAACAGACTATATGAAGGAAAGAACATAAACCGTAAGATGAATCTAAGAACTCAATTGAAGAATACAAGGATGCATAAAGGAGAAATGATTCAGGAATACTTCTCTAGAATCTTAGAATTCAAAGAACAGCTAGAAGCTATTGGAGATACAATAGACAAAGATGAACTCATAATGACAGCCCTAAATGGTCTCACAAGACCTTGGGATGCATTCATCCAAACAATATGTGCCAGAACAGAGAAACTGAAGTTTGATAGTCTATGGGAAGAATGCATCCAAGAAGAAACAAGAGTAGCAAATCGTGAAGCGTTACTAGCAAGAGATGATGATCAAGCCCTAGCTACTCACGCCAAAGGAGGAAGGAAGAAACCCTACTTCCAAAAGGAGACTCATAAATAGCCTCAACAGTCAAACAAATTCAATCATAAAGAATCTCATCCAAGGAGATTTCATAAGAAAGGACAACGAAAGGAAAGAGACTACTCATATGTACAATGCTATCATTGTGACAAGATGGGACACATTGTGAAGTTTTGTCCAGCCAGACGAGAAGAATACAAGAGAAAACATAAG
>JZKD02S1673402.1:721442-745721 GCA_000966675.3 Picea glauca
TATATATATCCCTACTCTTTGGAGATATGTCAATGGGAAGCAATGAATGAATATATATATATATTCCCCTGCTGAAATTAAAATTACCAGTATGAAATTAAAATTACCAGTATGTTATCATTAATGACTTATCTAGTTTTCTTGGATTTTCTTTTAACAAATTGACTACCATGATAACAACTATTCCCCTAATGAAGTTAAAATTATTCAATTAAGAAATTGTGTTATGTCGTTAGTTCATAACAAAAGTGTGAATTGACTTTTAATTATTGAACTTTTCTTCTTGACATAAGTGTTAACTTTAAGTTTCCCTCCATTCTACTTGAAAAATTAAAGTCACTCCTATGTTGGCTTTATTCATCTTTCACTCATTAAAGTTCCAAGTTTCTTATTAGATGTTGGCCAAATTATGGAAAAGTCATTGCCATATTATAAAATTCCAGGCAAATCCATTTCCAGTGTTTTATCTTTAGAGTATCCATTGGATTTAAGTTGCTAGAGTATAAAAAAAATTGAAAAAAGAGAAATTATTTGTTAAAAAAAATTTGAAAAAAGAGAAATTATTTGTTAAGATTGGAGATTTTGAAATTATTTTCATCTTGTCACTAACAAATTAAAAACATTAAGTCAACCCACACCTCAAAAGCTTGATGCCTCATGCGAACAACATTTTAAAAAAGAATGTCATAAGCATGACTTTTTTAAATAGAATATTTATTGTAGAAGGTGGGTGTTTGTTGGTGTACATGGTGTTTGTGGGTGTACATGGTTAAAAGTAAGAGGAAAATAACAATTTAAAAAAGAATGTCATAAGTATGACATTTTTTAAAAGAATATTTAGTGTAGAAGGTGGCTGTTTGTTGGTGTACATGGTTACAAGTAGGAGGAGGTGTTTTTGCTAATTTTTTAAATCATGAAACTTTTTCGGTTGCATGCCATTAGCATGACTTTTTTTTAAAAGAATATTTGGTGTAGAAGGTGGATGTTTGTTGGTGTATATGCAAGAGGAGGTATTTTTGCTAATTTTCCAAATTGGAAAACTGATTTTTTCATTGTTTTCATGAATGTTAATAGAAAATATTTACTTTGATTTTGAAGTAATCTGAAAATTTTCATTAAAAATAATATTTTTTGTTTTTTTAATCAAAATTATTGATTTTTTTTTATATTTTATTTTTGTTATTTTTTAAAATTTTAAAAATTTTATATTATTATTATGGCAAGTTTGCAACTTGTGATATGAGTGTTGTATATCTATAAACAACATAATTTGCATATGAATTACATATATATTTTTTTTAATTAATAAATGACTCATCATCAAGTTAGTGGAAAAGTGTTAGTAATATGTATTAATGACACATCTCTATGTCAGTGTAGAGGTGTTATTGTGAGAGTTATTTTAAAATGAGATTTGTGGTTTAATGGTTGGGATGGTGTGTTGCTATGCAAACATTCTAGGTCCAAATCTTGATGGATTTAGAGCCCCTTGTGTATATGTATGGCGAGGGAAGGTGTTCGACTTCTTGAGGTTGGTTTTCTCGTCATCAAAAGGGCTTAACATATGTTTGACAAGAAAAAATAGTTATTACTTGTAATCATCCAATTTATCATCGATCAACAATTGTTATTGATTTGAGTACTTTTCTCTTTCAATATAAAATCATGTTATTCCAACTTTTAAGAAGTGTATGTGCATTCCAATCGTGCTTGTGTAGGTGCCCCACCCCTTGGTTATTTATGTTAGTACTTGTGTATGTATTGGTGAAGGAAGGTGTTTGATTTCTCATAGTTGGTTTACCCCATCATCAAAAGGGTTTAACACACGTTCAAAAAGACAAATTGGTTTAAGAGGAAGTTAATATGTTACTTGAACCTTTTACTTGTAATCATCTAATTTATCTTCAATTGACATTGTTATTTTTTGAGTACTTTTCTTTTTGAATAAAAAATTATATAGAAATGTCTTCCTCCAATTTATAAGAATTGTATATGCATTTCAATCTTATTCATGTAGGTGCTCCCAACCCTAGCTATTTTTCTTATTTTAGGATTTGGTATAGTGCAATGTCCATTTTAGTGACAAGAACATTGCAATGAGATTATTATATTATACTATTTTTTGGCTTATAAAACTCTAGAATATTCTCTTCAACAAAATGTCATGGTAGAGTTTTTATTGCACCAAAGTTGTTCAAACCTTTCACTTAGCCCCAACTACTTTCAATACCCAACTTTTCTAGGTGAGTGATCCAAATAAACATCTGGGTCATTTAGATGGATGGTTAGGTCATTTTGGAAAAGACTCGATAGATCCCAAAATTTGTATTTTTGGGTCAAACAATGAAATCTATAATTTTGGGCCTTTTATAGTCCCTTCAAGTTGTAGAGCTCATCCCAAGCTTTCCAGCACATTCAAAACTGCAATTATGAGCTATGGTTAGAAAATTATGGCCCTCACAAGTTGACCTAGTCACATGTATAATGTAATGCCTCCATTGTTTACCTTGTTTTGTTAGCTCACCAAAGCTACTCATCACCTCTTAATGAGACATGTGTCACACGACCTTTCATATTCTCATGCTTGTCATATTTTGAGGTTTTTCATTAATGTTGCATAATGATACTTAGCAACAAAAATGAATTGTTAGAGAGTAGTAGAGTCTCATCTCTTCCTATAGATTGCCACCTTTGTACACAAGTCTTTTATCAATAATTTTTTTGTTCAATTTTCTTTTCGTTCATTTCATTGCTATAGTGTATTAATATATGTAATTTTAGGTATCGTCTATCATATTTCTCTTAAAATATGGATCAAGAAAACAACCAATAAAAGGTAAATGCATACCTTTGAAGATATTTGAGAGTTGGGATGTTTATATCACCATTTTATCATCTAACCAAAGTCCATGTTGATCCTATTTATGAAAATTAAACCTAGTAAATGATGTTGAAGCTATATTAACCTTCTCAATAAAATCAGTGTTGATAATATTCATGAAAATTAAACATAAACATAATAAAATATGTTGAAGTTATGTTAACCTCCTCAATGAAACTCATGTTGATCATTTTTATGAAAATTAAACCTTATAAATGATGTTGAAGCTATGTTAACCAATTAATGAAGTATAATGACTTTAATGTTGTGTTGTTCAAATACCTCATTTTATATTGGCATTGCTTAAATGTTCTATGAAATGGTTTTTTTTTGTCAGAATCCAGTGACATAAATCTGTATGAAATTACTATGTTTTTTGTTTAAAATCAATTTCTAAATGTGAAAATGGATTCATCATGCTGAAAAACCTCTAGGTCACTCGGATAATACAGAAATAATCACTCAAATATGTGGATCTAATAATTTCTCGTTGGATTTCAGGCAAATGTCCCCGGAAAATATCGCCAAAAAATAATCATTTCGTAGAACATTTAGACTGTGGCATTTTATATTGCTATCTAATTGTTGTGTTTATTCTCCTTCAATTAGTTGGGTATGAATCACCCCTAGTGTCGTCCAATCCCTCTTTCATCCCTCTAATTGTATATAATCATTCTTTATGATAAGGTTCTTTCATGTTTATGTAAGGGTTAGAAAATTGTGATGAAAAAAGTAAATTACTTGAGGTGGCTACAAAGAAGCTTAAGAGAATTTTTGTAAAGACATATATTTGATATCCAACTACAAAATAGTTGTTTTTGTAGGGCATGTGGAGAAATGTATCATTAAGTACACAAAGAATAGTTACTTTCTCAAGTATTTGTATTGGATTTTTAGATGTTTCTCCCCATGGCACGAGGAAGTTTTTGTTTTGTTTAAATGTTTTTGATTGGTTGATTTGTGGGATATTGTGAACTCTAATTTTTATATTTAACATGGTTAAGGAGAAAATTTTATGAAATTTGATCTTTAAACTTTTTAATAAAATGTGAGTAGTTTTAGAAACATGTTATAAGGTAATGTTTAAAATTGCGAGAGAACATTAACATGGTAAAGGATTATTGGATTGTTTCTCATCTTAAAAAATTAAAAGAAAAAAAATAAACAAAATAAAAGACAAAAATATTATAATCATATTGTTATTATTATACTAATTTCATATTTATTATTGTGACTTTGATTTCATTATCTTAAAAATGACCGATATGCCTTATTAGAAATATATCAACTTGTAAGTATTATACATGACAAATCCAAAATTCTTTTTCTTAATAGCAGTATTCTTTATTTTTTTCTTAGCCTAAGAGTTTTATGAATTTGACATTTTTCTAGTCACTCAAAATAACAAGAAGAGAAATTGACATTTTTTTGTCTAATCTTGGGAGAATTATTTCAGGTTCATTCAATTGCAAATATCAATTGTTAACATTGTAAAATTAGGTTTTTATAAGGGTATTTGAGGGTGGCGAATCCATTTTTGCATTCAAAATAATAACTTCAATAATCCAAAATTACAACTTCAACAAAGATTTTATGGCCAGAATCTGGTAATGACAATTTGGAAAGAAACAAAATTGTAGAATTTTGAGCCTTCTTCCTTATTTTTGTACTAGAGTTAGGGACTTATATCCCCTCAATCCCCATACCCCACTATTGGAATCAATTTGTATCTATCAGTTTTGAACTTCAATATTACAGTTAATGGATTATCCCTCATAAGACATGTCACTTTAAGGATTTTAAGGTTAGATGGCAAAGACAATGTTCTAAGGCACCATCCTTTTGGGAATCTAACCTAGGTGAATGATCAAAAACCAAAATTTTATTACCAGTGTTGGAATTTGCTTCTCAACTTACCCATTGATGCAGGAACATTGATTGTTAAAGGTTCATACGTGTGTGGATGAGTGAAAATGTTGAAGAATGGTTGATGAACCATGTACGAGAAAAGATTTCCTAGAGAATCAACGAACACAATGTTGGCAACCAATATATTCTGGTGGATGGTAATTTTTGTATATGAAATTCAACAAACAAACTGTTTATGTTTTGCAGGAACAAGATGAAAATTGAAGAAGATCAAGGATGAAGAACAAAGAACTCCAAAGATCACAGAATACGGAAGATGAAGGAAAAGCACAGTGAAGACAAAGAGCATAGAAGATGAATATGAACATGAAGCTAGTTCAAAGGACCATTAAAAATGAGAAATGATTGGATCACAAGTATTCATTAAGGGCGTGTATGAAGGAATAACTATGACTTGTGATCATGAATAATGTCTAAATAATATGATGGTTTTGTAATAATGTAGACCAATTCTAGAATTCTACGTGAGAATGATAGATGACGAGAAACGAGAGAAGTTAGGGATGAAGATCTATTGAGAGATTCATGGTGATATTGCATAAATAGTTATGGAGATGGTTTGAACTAATTATCTAATTTTAACATAGATGTTATGGTCACCTATAGTTATATAAAGGGACCATTTGTACCATAGAAATACACATGAGAATGGTTTATTAATACAATTTCCCCTTCAGGGGTTTTCTGGAGCATATACTCATAGTGTCTCTTGCTTTGTGTATGTATGTATATGTATTTGTTGTTAGTTGCATACCCATCACCCGTCAAATTATTTTTTTTTACGTTTTGGGTTTTAATATTCCCATCACATAACCTTTTTAATTAAAACCATGCCCTTCAATAATGAAGTATGGCTAAAAAATTTATCCTTCAATGTGTAGACAACTCACATTTAAACCTTCACTCAGTCATTGTCAAAGTTATTTCGCTATTGCACCCTGCTAATGAGCACCTTTGATATTGATTCATGCTAATGAACACCTTTGACATTAAACATAATGTAAATGCAACTCATTTAACATTGCACTATGTTAATGAGCAATTTTGGTATTGAACATAATGTGTATGCAACTTGCATTCAGAGGTCTAATCTCTAAGTGTCCAAGTGATATGGTATAATTATTATAGCATGTCAATGAGTGACCCTTTCTATTAAAATCTATAAATGCTTATGCCAAAAATTATAATTACCAACAAATTCCAACTCACAAAGAAAAATGGAAAAATCATTGATATAAATGTTTTTGCTCGTAATAAAAAAAAATCATTATTTAAAAAATATATTTTTAATACAAAAATTATTAATTTAAAAAAATATATTTTATTTTTTACATAAAAATACTACACAGTATCTAGTTAAAATACATAATACAATATTTTATATTAGTATAATATAGAAAATATAATATAATGTTATGCAAGATATTTTTTATTAATATATAGTAAACGACATTTTAGAAAACTTTATTCCAACTCACAAAGAAAAATGGAAAAATCATTGATATAAATGTTTTTGCTCATAATAAAAAAAATCATTATTTAAAAAATATATTTTTAATACAAAAATTATTAATTTAAAAAAATATATTTTATTTTTTACATAAAAATACTACACATAATCTACATAATCTAGTTAAAATACATAATACAATATTTTATATTAGTATAATATAGAAAATATAATATAATGTTATGCAAGATATTATAATATAATGTTATGCAAGATATTATAATATAATGTTATGCAAGATATTTTTTATTAATATATAGTAAACGACATTTTAGAAAACTTTATTATAAATGAATGCTTACACGCACACCCTTTACTCACCTTAATTATAAATTTGGAAACGAAAGATTTTAGTTTTCTTTTCTTAAATGAACATAAATAGAAAAGATTTACTTTAAGCACTTGAAAGAATTTCCATGAAATTTATATTGATTAACCTTTTTAAAAGTATTTAAAATTATCTTTATGATTTTTTTTTAAGATAAGATGTTTATACTAGAAGCACCTAAAGGATTTCCATGAAAACTAAATAGAAAAGATTTACTTTAAGCACTTGAAAGAATTTCCATGAAATTTATATTGATTGACCTTTTTAAAAGTATTTAAAATTATCTTTATGATTTTTTTTTTTTTTTAAGATAAGATGTTTATACTAGAAGCACCTAAAGGATTTCCATGAAAACTACATTTTTGGGTTTTTTTAAAAGATAAGATGATAAAAATATTTTGAGATTTTTTTAAAGATATGATGTTAGAAATATTTTATAATTTTTTTTTAAAACAAGTGTTGCATGGCAGCGTAGTCTCTGTCGGGTTAGATTGGGAATAAATGCACAAGTATGGGGGGCGTGGGAGAATGAGAAGCCCGAAGTAGCATAGGAAAATGGAAACTGCAGCGAACACGTGGCAAGCAACAGGAAGTACATGTGATATTCATGCAGAAAATGACGTGTGGCACTGTGCGACACGCTAGCCATAAGACGTTGAGAATGTCACTCCGGGAGTTTTCCTTCTAGAACAAAAACAGTTACCTCGAAGCCCGGAGCCCTAAAGAGCCAGAGTCCTGAATTCCCGAATTAGTTAATCATAATATTATATTAATATGGGGTTAACAAGTAATTAGTGAGAAAGTCACTTTGTGAGAAATTTGTTCCATGGCTAAATATGGTCAGGGGAGTTCTAAAATTGGCATGTCGGTAAAACTTTAGCAAGGACGCTAAAGTATCAGGGTCGCCCAGATGGCAGAGTGGAAATTGATCAACGACTCACATTCATTTCGGAAAGAGAAGGGGCCCAAGCGTTAATATCCTGGAGCAATTCTGGCATTGAAACCATTTATTTTTTGAAAGTATTTTCATTCTAATTATAGTGTGTTTTGTATAATCCATCTTGCTTTTATTTTCTTAATAAGATTCTGTAATTTTTCCTATTACTAGTAGTACAACAGACAGCTACTAAAGGGCACAGATATCCCTATCACGTGTAATTTTTCTGTTCCTACCTTGTATGTTTTATCTCTTTAATGTATTTATGAAATTCATTCATAATGATCTTTGTATACTTCCAACTGACTTTCATCCCAATATTTAGAGTTAAGTACAATTTCCACAGTCACTTCTTTAATTTTTCCCATGGACAAAGTAAGCAACATCCATTTTATTCTATTAAATAGATCATTTGGCTTGTGTGTCTTTTATATGCAGGGGCAAAGAAACAAATATATTTTTTTTTGAAAATGTGCCCAGTGTCGAAGATTCTTTGATCTTCTTGTGTGACCTCTGTGTTTGCTAGTTTTTCTATATATTTGCAAAGGTTGATCTGCAATTTCTCTCCAAGAAGAGGGCATCTATGTATAGTACAAACTGGGCATCTCAATATAGTACTAACTGGTATATTTGCAACATGTCTATCCAGTTGATTGTTTTTTTGGCAATGATAAAAAATTTCGAAGGTTTATATTTATGTGGATATTCTTGTAGATGTATTTACAAGTCTGTTGACCCTTGAATCTGTTAGGACTGAAACGACAACCTAACGAGGATGTCAATCGTACTACATTTTTATAGATGTGGTACTCCTATTTAATTTTTTCCTGAGGCGTGTATAGTTCAAATGTGGAACTTAGAGAATTTTCGTGGTAATGACTTAAAGCAATACAAAATGATAGAAAATGTTTTTTTTTAGTTTTTTGAAATAAAGGTTCATGGAAAATAGGACCAGGAATCACAGACATTAAACATTCAAATTAAATAAACACAATTTCCTGACATCCAGCATAGTTGAAGATAAAAATTTATGAGAACATAAAAATAAAAGAAGATGACTAACATGCGTAAAGAGAACTAATTTTGCATTCCGAAAACAGGGTTACAAGGCACCGTCGAGATTGTTCCCGAAGTAGTTTTCTTTGAAATTTATCAAAAACTAATAATTTATGTTACGTATTCCTCGAAATTTAAATGTGTTTGTCATATACACTGGGATTGGGGCTCCCGTGGACCATAAAATAAATAAGTACAAGAAATATGACTGTAGAAAGAAGAAGTGGGTGACGGTAGAGAGAAAGACCTAAAAAGAAGAAATTGGAAGTTATCAGTCTTTGGTTAGACATTTCTATTTAAAGAGGTGGAATAACTGGATTGATAAAGAAAGCAAGATGTGATCAGTATAGACTTACTATGATGGTATCTATCTCCCCCTTTGTTATTTTCTTGTTGATGCATTTTTATTGCTCTCGTCAACGGCTACTGGAATCGTGCCAACCGCTTGTTACCCTTCGTCGGTGAGCTTGTCGATTTCCCTTTGGAGCCATTCTTCAGTGTAGATTCTCATGGGGGGCAGGTTGATCTCATGCCGTATTTTTATGTTGAAAAGATCATTTTCTAATTCCCTTAGATCGATAGAAATATTATGCAAAGCCTGTTCAATTTCTTCATTTTGTACTAAATAGTCCACTAGCCAGTTGTCCACGTCATCTTTACCATATTCAAGGATGTCGTAAAACTTTTCTAAAGACAACCCCTTAAAAATATCAACTTGTTCATTGAAGGCTTTCTTGGTTAAGTTTCAAGAGTTGAGGATTAAGTTGGGGTCTTGGACCTCGTTGGTACTTCCGGCTAAGTCTATTTTAGTCATCTTTCTGAATAATTCTTCTTTCTTCGATATGGCTTGTTCACAGGATTGGACAATGAGATGTAGGTTCTTAACTTTCTCTTTCCAGCATGCATTTAATTGTTTGATTCGGTTTGGGGAGGGGAGATATTCTTTTCTTATTCTCGTATCTATCATGTTGGTGACATGGATGCCAAAAGGGAGGATTGTATCTAGATAGAAACCTTCTTCATTTTTTAAATCCGCTTGCAAATGTTCCTGCAAAGCATGTGCCCTCGTTTCAATAGAAGCTATACTTTTTTATGTTTCCCAGGCTTGAGTAATTAGATCCATTCTTTTCTTGATATTCTTCTCCACATAGCCTCTACACGATATGAGGAGGCTGGAGGATCCTTTTAACTTGGTTGTAGGGGTGGCAGGCATGGTTATTGATAAAGGACTGGCAAGCAATGGCATAGGAATCAAAGCTTCTTCCAATTCCTTGATTCGGTCCTTCAGTCTGGAATCCTCCGCCTCAATGCCTCCAATGGAATCATCAAGAGAATCTTTGGTTGCTCGGTGAAGTCGGGAGATTTGGGACGGCTGCATGTTCCTAAGGTTAATATATGAATGATATTTCCCTTTATTATTTATTAAATCTCTCTTTTCAATAATTAAATTTTCATATTCGCTGTAAAAAACAATTCTCTGGAATACGAAGGATTCATCTTCGTAAAAAATATCAGTCTCATCTATTTCCATTAGGGGATTATGGTGGATCGCATCCCTGGGATGATCAACATTGTGGAATATGTTATCCAGATCGGTCTCAAGCTTCATGTCTTCACTTTTAGTTTCGGGATCTTTCACTTGTCCTACAACATTTTTTCTCTTCTTCCTCACGGGAAGCTTGTGAGAACTATCAATTTTACCTCAAGAAGGGTTCTTATCTCCTCCTCCGTTTGAAGAATTTTGGGTTGCTTTCTTACTAGGGTGGGTTGTTGGAGCGATGCTCTAGGATGTCGTACTCTTGGGATTGGTAGCTGAGGATTGGACACTCTTCTCACCGGGGCCTCTTCCCTCTTTTTTGTACAATCAGTGGTGCTTTGCAATGTCTCTAGATTGCCAGTGTCAAGAGTAGGAGTGTTGTCGTCACTGTCTTTGTCTTCATTCAAGTGTGCATGGATAAAATAATTGTTGACGCCAACTGCTATTAAATGTTCTACAAAAATCCCATTAGGGTCGAACCCTCTTATCCTTTCAGCATATCTTAGGTTCAAGTTGTTGAAATGGCCTACAAATTCATCAATCTTATTGACGTTCCTGAGCATGAAGTCCCCGACTTTCCAAGGCAAAGGAATGAACTATTTTTTTCTCTTCTCATGGAAAAAATGCAACTAGTAGTTGTATTTCTTTGTTATTTCTGTAACAAACATTTTGTCTATAATGTGACATGGAAGAAAAGCAGGATTTTCCTTGGAGCCAAAAATCATTATTACACTTTAATTCTCCATTTTTTCAAGTGTCCCCTTCCTCTCCAAAAACTTGGTTTCCTGGGAAGACATCTGGGGAGCATCCTTTCCTAGAAATAAATCTTTTAAAACTGAGACAACGTCATTAAAAACCTCATAAAAAAAATGGGCAGCCTTGTGCCTCCACAAGGCCTGGTACCAAAACGTTACTCGGTCGAATTCACAATTTACCTTCTTGGACATAGACAGTTTTGGAAACGGACAGCAATGCGCTATCACGAAAAACAAGTAGGATGACATATAAATTTATTCTCATCTTTGAATCGTGACAATTGGGAACAGATTTCAATGGAAATTAGCTTCCCCCAATAAAAAATGGCGTGTTCCTTGACTGTGAAATACAAAATATAAAGAATCATGCGGGAAATGATTGTTATGGATTCTTGTCTCGTTATTCTTGTAAACAGCCAGGAAATTTCCTGGAATGAATTTATAAATGAACTAACCTGCAACCTTGTGATATCTTCAAGAACTATCATCGAGTCTTCCAGGAACTCGAGTAAGAGGTCCAACCCATTATCATGCTTTTTTAGGAATTTCTTGTAGTCTTCTCCTCTGAAGGTCAATGTTGGCTCTGACAATCTCAACATCTTGTGGAATACCTGAGGGTACAAAGAAACAGGAGAGTGGTCCCACAGTGGAATAATTCTTTGTATTGAATATATCTCTCGACGCACCAAGAGACCACCTCCTTATAGTAAAAAAATTCAGGGGCACAGCCTGCACGAGCAATTTCAGAGATCCAAATTACTTTGTTCTGGGTGGAAGGGGATGAGTAGTAAGAGTATTCCCTGGACCACTGGATGTTTTGGTCCTCACGCCCGAAGATGTTAATTGTATCTCCACATAACTGTTTTCGAGTTGCTTCCATAAGTTTACGAGAACATATGTTTTCTTTAGACGATGTTTGTAGTTGGAAGGGATAATATAACCCTCCGCAAATCTTTGTCCAATGTGTGTGAATGGGATATCTCCTCGAGCCTTTCGCTCATTAATGAAAATATCTACGGTTTTTTTATGATGAGTTGTTAGCATTAAATATTAGTAATTGCATACTTAGAAGTGTGAAGGTGGTGGGTAAGACAAAGAGCAATTAAGGATTCGAGATTTCTTGAACCCGCCAACCCGATGACCCACGAAAAACATTCCATGATGTTTGAAATGAACACTTAGAAGGGATAATATAACCCTCCACAAATATTGGTTTAATGTGTATTAATTTGATATCTCCTCGATCCTTTTGCTCATTAATGACAATCTTTACAGTTCCTGCATGATGAAATGTTAGCATTAAAGCTTACTAATTGCATATTTAGAAATAAGTGAGAAGGTGGCGGGGACGGGGAAGAGAAATTAAGGAATGGATAAGTATGGAAAGCAGTCAGGCAGGCTTCCAAATAGGGTTACAAGGGATACTCAGGATAGGTGAGGGCCCGACGGTCAAATTGTATGTCTCGTTTTCTCTAATATATTGAAATTTGTAATAGATATCTCATTAGTTGGTAATATATTTTCTACAAGTTTATGGACAAGTTGTGTAAGGATAGTCATTGTGACTGTCTCCTCGAGCCTTTTGCTCATTAATGACAATATTTACGGTTGTTGCATGGTGAGTTGTTAGCATTAAACCTTAGTTATTGCATACTTGGAAAGAAGTGTGAAGGTCGCGGGAATAGGAAACGACGATTAGGAATTGGATATTTCGTGAACCCGCCAACCCGATGATCCATGAAAGAGATTCCAAGAAATGGCCATGTATGGAAAGCGGTCGGATGGGATTCAAAATAGGGTGACAAGGGATCCCCAGGAGAGGTGAGACCTCGACGGTCAAATTGTATGTCTCGGAAATTTTGAGTGCAAAATGTGTAACAAGGAAGAGGGGATGATGCGGGATTCTGGCAATCAATTTATATATCGCGGAAGTCTAGGTGTTTTTTGCAAGTCACGAAACAATTGAAGTGCAAACTAGAGCCCTCCTGCCCAAGAATCCGCGATTGAAAAAGTGGCTAAGTATGGAATGGGGAAGCGGTCAGTCAGAGTCGTGATATAAAAGCATGAGTGGAAATGTGAACCCATGAGTTTGCCAACCCGTGCAGTTAGAAATTTTCGGAAAAATGAGTAATAACCAAAAAGAGAAATTAGAGGGGAAAAAGAAAGTGAAATTCGGTTAAGTATAGAAGAGGGAAAAGAAGGGGATAAAAGAGAGTGGGAAAATAGAAAAGCAGAGGGCAATTTTCGTAAGCGGGAATTGGTCTCAAAGAAGCCCCATTGTTGCAAAATCATCATTTTCTAGTCCAATATTTTATCCAAATAACTTTTTTCTATTGTGCTTGTATCATTAAAAAGGGTGTGAGCAAATGAAAATATAAACTATAACTTGATTTTTGGTTATAACTATGTATAGTTGATTTACAGGCTCTACAGATGTTTGGATTTTGTAGATAACAGTGGGTTAGGATAAGTTTGCATTCTTACTGTGATAAGGCCTTGAAAAAAGTAGAATAAGTAACAAGTTTTTCCAATTCAATTCTCGCACAAAAAAAAATTCTCTGATCCCATAATATTCATCTTTGTTGATTTGATAATAGGGAGGTCGATTTTGTAGATTGTGTTATTGGTCATTTCAGGCGACTGGGGTGCGTCAGCCAATGCTTTGTTGAAGATTTGTTTTTATTGCAACCTATGGGAGTAATTGTGTTTGTGATACATTGTTTAATGCCTTGAAATATTATTTTAAGTATTAAACTTCCCGCATGATGAGTTGTTATCATTAAATCTTGATAATTGCATATCTAGAAATAAACTTATTGTACTTTCAACTTGACCGTAAGTATAACAATGACGAACTTTAATTTTAATATTGTGGTTGATTTCATAACCCCATTTGAATTCGGCTAGCATATATCATTTCTTTTTTCAAAATATTTGCGAAGAAGAAATTTGGTAATTTCATTAATAAAGTAAAAGTGCTCAAATAGAAGACAAGGGATGGACAACCGATAATATGTTTCATTTTCGAGTGAAGGAATCAAGGAAGCGAGAGGGAAATTAGAGATCATTCACTCAACAAGGTTGAGATGAGAACGAAACTTTTTGGGTAGTTCCCCAACTCCTGCATCGTAAATTAGTGTTGCTATGTTCTATCTACATTACAAATGGAATTGAATGTTGGTTTGAAACTATGTGAAATTCATTTATGTTTCCATAGAAGCCTCATGTGATCAACACAATGCATTGTCATATAATTGTTCAATGCTTCATATTTGATCAAATTACTTGAGTCAATACAATATTTAAGAATTATGAGACTATCAAACCATGCAAACGAGAAGAAGTGTTAAATCTAGCAAAGAAGCACCAACCAAGATTCCAAGGTAATTTTTTAATAGTAAATCTATAAGAAAAATAGTGGGTAAAATATATTTATCCATAGACATTGAATGGAGTTCTTTGCGCCAAATAATTGAACATATTTGTCATAAATACAGGCAAAGGAGTTACAAAAAAAAAACATGTATACAATTTTGTGTTGTTCATCTAGTGCGACAACATGCAGGAGGCATCGACAAGCTCTTGAGCATGCATACAAAACTGATTATCATTCTTTTTTAGGAAGTCCTTGTAGTCTTCTTCTCTGAAGTTCAATGTTGGTTGCGTCAATTTCAACATATTGCGGAAGACCTAAGGTGAAAAAGAAACAGTAGAGTGGTTCCACAGTGGAATAATTATTTGGCTTTAAACAAGTTTCTCGACACACCAAGAGACCACCTCCTTACAGTCAAAGACTTCAGGGACACAGCTTGCACAAGAAATTCCAGAGGTCCAAATTACTTCGTTTTTGGCGGAAGGGGACCAAGATAACACCTCCTTACAGGCAAAGACTTCAGGGACATAGCCTAGACGAGAAATTCCAGAGGTCCAAATTACTTCATTCTGGGCAGAGGGTGATGAGTAGTAGGAATATGCCTTGCACCACTAGAAGTTCTGGTCCTCACCCCCTAAGATGTTAATTGTATCTCTAGATAATAGGAGAGTGGCCCTGCAATTGAATAATTATTTTTCTTTAAATATATCTCTCGACGCACCAACAGACTATCTCCTTACAGTCAAAGACTTCATGGACACAGCCTGCACCAGGGACAAATCCAAACCCAATCCAAAACCCTAAAAATGGAAGGAAAGGATGCATATTTGAGGTCGAGGAACGCCATATGAGTTGAGAGACTCAAACTCTCGAGCTGCAAAGAGGCTATTTCGTTCAGCATCGGTTTCTTTTTTGAAACCCTTTCCTTTGGTCTTGTTAGGGCCTCCATCGTCGAGCTGGGAAGTGCCCCCCCTTATGGTGGATTTAAATTTGGGCGCAGGAGTGGGAACAACATCTGCATTTCCAGCATCCATCGTTGTATCATCGTTCATAATATCATCTTCTTCTGGCTCGAAATCAACCGCATCAACCTCTGCGTCAGCCATCAACGCGGGGGTAGGGGGGGTTGTCTGAGTAAGGGGGGTTTCCTTGGAATTCTTTGGCTTGAAATATATTTCTTGGTGCACCAAGGGACCATCTCCTTAATTTCTTCTGGGTGGAAGGATATGAGTATTAAGAATATGCCATGGACCACTGGAAGTTATGGTCATCATGGCCGAAGGTGTTTACTGTATCTAGACAGAACTGTTGTCGAACTGCTGCCATAAGTTGACAAGAACATTTTTTTTCTCCATATGATGTTTGAAATGAACACTCGAAAGGGTTAATATAACCCTCCACAAATCTTGGTTTAATGTGTATCAATGGGAGATCTCCTCGAGCCTTTCGTTGATTAATGACAATTTCTACAGTTCCTGCATAATGAGTCGTTACCATTAAAGCTTACTAATTTCATACTTGGAAAAAAGTGTGAAGGTGGCAGGGAAGGTGAAGATATATTAAGGATTGGATATTTCATGAAGCCGCCAATGGGACGATGCGCGAAAGAGATTCCATGATGCTTGAAATGAACACTCGGAAGGGATAATTTAACCCTCCGCAAATCTTGGTTTAATTCGTATTAATGGCACATCTCCTCCAGCCTTTCGGACATCAATGACAATCTTAACAGTTCCTGCATGATAATTTGTTAGCATTAAAGATTAATAATTGCATATCTAGAAAGAAGTGTGAAGATGGCGGGGATGGTGAAGAGTGATTAAGGATTGGACATTTCATGAACCTGCCAACCTGACCACCCACGAAAGATATTCCAAGAAATGGCCAAGTATGGAAAGTAGTCGGTCGGGCTTCAAAACAGGGTCACAAGTTATAATCAGGAGATGTGAGGGCCCGATGGTCAAATTGTATGTCTCCAAACTTTTGATTGCAAAATGTGTAACAAGGAACAGGCATGATGACAAACTTCGGTGGTCAATTTGTATATTGTGGAACCCCGGTTGTTGTTTGTAGGTAACAAAACAATGGAAGCGCAATGTTGAGCAAGCCTGCCCGGGAACCCGTGATGGAAAAAGTGGCCAAGTATGGAATGGGGAAGTGGTCGGTCGGACTCGTGATATAAGAGCATTATACATATTCGGAAAAACAACTAAGTAACTAGAAAGGGAGAGTAGAGGAGAAAAAGAAAGGGGAATTTGGTTGTCAATTTGTATATCGAGGAAGTATGGGTGTTGTTTGAAGGGGGAGGAACAATGGAAGTGCAATGTTGAGCTTGCTTGGTCGGGAACCCGCAATCGAAAAAAATTTTGAGTATGGAACGGGGAAGCAATCAGTCAGACTCATGATATAAAAGCATCACTAGAAATCTGAACGCATGAATCTGCCAACCTGCACATTTAGACATTTTCCGAAAAACGACTAAGTAACCAGAAAGGGAAAGTAGAGGGGAAAAAGAAAGGGGAGGGAAATTTTCGGAAGCGGGAATTGGTCTTAACAAATCCCCATTGATGGTCTTAACAGTAACTATGAATTGCATTAGATAGATGAACAGGATCTTCAATCAAGGAATAGAGAAAGTGAGTCATGGTTATACTTTCCAGGATGTGTTTGCATAAGAGAAACATCGAAAAGCTACAGAAAAATCAATGGAGGGTTGTTCAAGTTAAATTATTGTACTGTCAACTTCACCATAAGTATAACAACGATGAATTTTAATTTTAATTTTCTATGGTTGATATCACGGTCCCATTGGACTTCACCTAGCATATATCCTTTTATTTCAAAATATTTTTGAAGAAGAATTTTGGTAATTTCATCGATCAAGTAAAAGTGCTAAAATGAACTACACATTACATTTGATTCATAGAGATTACATTAAAAGGAAAGGCAGGTCTTGTATATTCTTTAAGATCATAGAAAAACCGCTAAGATCTTGAATCTATCATCCAGCCATAATTCAAAAATCGGGCCCATGAGAAACTTGAACTACAGTACGAAAGCACATGAACAAAAGTCTGTGAAACACAAGACAGGAAAAAATCAGCGGAGATTGGGCATTATATCCCATCTATAACCAAATCCCCAAATGGACACCAAGAAATTTGTCGATTACTATATTACTATGAACCAAGATCACTATGAACATTTTCTTCTGATAGTACTATGAACCAATATCACGTTGACCTGACAATGTTCTAACATTACTAGTTCTGGAAAAGAGTGTCAGCGTTTAACTTAATGGAGTTCAAACAATGCCAAATTTGCAATATTATTGAAAATGCCTAATGGTTACGTTCAGAGGAGCAAGCCATTTTGACGGCTCAAAGGATGGACCCGATTTATTCACAGTTGGATACTTTGTATGAGGTCTATCCTCATGCTTCTCATTCCTGGACTGAACAATCTTATGTGCTTCCAGTTCAATTTTCCATGGCACTGCAAAATTCTATTCATATCCATATTGGGTAGCATGGACAGATATAGATGAGATTGTTTTGTTTCTTGTCAACGCTTGATATGAATTTATTTATTTTTGGTTGAGCCGATATGCAATATGGAATTGTCCTCATTTAATGTAAATTTTCTATGGACTCGAAAGTCACGTAACATGTAGACATTGTTTGCCTTTTTCTGTAGGTATACTTCATATGGAAATTCTTCTAATCCAGGAAGCACATCTTGTAATAGAGGTTTTCTAATTGTACAATGTACAATTGTGTTGTTGAGGGTTCAGATGGAAGCATTGAGGCAATGTCTATATATGTAAGGGCATTTTTTAATGCATTGTAGGCAATCAATTATGCCATCATTTATGAAAGAAGAGGCAGAAGAAGCAGAGTTGCATTTGGCACATACAGGCTCGAAGGGGGTCGAGTACACATTCGCTGCAACCAAAACACCCTCAACCTGCGCACGTGAGCATAGTAGTTAATATATTGAACAATATAATATACAAGTGTACAACAAAAAAGCTGCAGAAAATTGTTCAAGGCATTTTTTATGAGCAAAGTGTGGATGGAATTGTAGATGTATATTCACAACAGTTGTCAAGATAGTTAGTTTCTTGAGATACTATACTATGTCTATTCACAATTCTGTTACAAATGTTGCTTGGTTTGTGTGAAAGATCATTTCTTTAACATCTCTTTTATTTTTTATATTTTTGAAGAGCATAAGTGGAAATTTCCCTTTATGCAATTGTTGTTCCATTGTGGAAAACAAATTTGAATAGGTGTCGAACAATTGCAGCTGCAACATGGAATAGTGTAATAGTTGTGTAACATAACTGAGATATATGAACATCTGAAAGTAAAGGACAAAACTGGATATGGAAAATGGTACCATTGCCTTGTCGTTGTCTGACTCTCCATCTTTTATATGCAGAATGTGTTGTGAGCCAACTTTTCTCGCGAGTGTGACAAATGCATCAATGGTTCTTATTGGGTAAGTGTCGTTGCTTTGTGCAAGTTGGATGATTGTTGTGTCTGGTACGAAACGATATTCTGAGCAAACCATGGGAACTTTTTCCACAATACTTGTTTCATTGAGCGATATAATCCGATCACAATTAGCATGGTCATATACTTTTTTTTGCAATATATTAAAATTTATAATGGATATCCCATTAACTGGCAAGATATTTTTTGCATGTTTTTGAACAGGTTGTGTAGGGATACTCAGTTTGATTTTCATCATGGCTTCGTTGTCAGTCATGTCAGCACTCAAAATGCATCTAGTTTTGTTTTCCTTGTCTAAGTAGGTGTTATACATGACCATTATGTCCCCGACAAACACTTGTCCAATTCGACAGCTGTTCAATCCTTCTATCAATAGTATATTGGGTGTTATAAGTTTAGACCTGGTGACATTTTTTTGAACAAAAAAGTAATGAGAATGGCAGTCTGTATCATTTTTTTGTTTTCTTTTTTTTTGGCATAAATGTACAAGTAGACGCACAATTTGGATGAAGTATGCAGGTCAGATTTTTGTAACCATACCTCTTAGTCTGCAGAGCTTGCACTATGTTGGGTGTTTCACTTATGCTCGTCGATACTTCTTGTGAATTGCAAAGCATTTGTTGCAAATGACATCAACATATTTATCATGGCATAGATGAATAAATAACTCAAGATATTTTTTTGGTAAACATAGAAAGAGAACAATGTATGAATATTTACCTTTGGCCTTGTCGTTTTGTTGATGTTTGCGATGATTGATTGCTCATGCCCATGTCACTCGTCCAACTTTTTCTGATTGAAGCATGTTTACATGAACATCGGAATGACTAAATAAGCATATGCATTGTGTATTGTTCATAATTGTTATGGATGTCACATACAGGCTCGAAGGGGATGGATTATGAAATAGGGTGTTAAGGGATATTCAGGAAACGTGAGGACCCGACGGTCAAATTGTATGTCTCAGAAATTTTGAGTGAAAAAATGTGTAACACGGAACAGGGAATGATGGAGGAGTTTGGCGGCCAATATGTATATAGAGAAACTCTGGAATCTTTTTGTAGGTCACGGAAGAATAGAAGCGTAATCTTGAGCCTACCAGCCTGGGAGTCCGATTATCAATTTGTATATCGCGGAACTATGGGTGTTGTTTACAGGACATAGAACAATATAAGCGCAATTTTGACCCCGCCAGCCTGGGAACCCGTGATTGAAAAAGTGGCTAAGTATGAAATGAAGAAGCAGTCGGTCGAACTCATGATATATAAGCATAAGTAGAAAGCTGAACCCGTGAGTCCGCCAACCCATGCACCTAGACATTTTCGGAAAAAAAAAAATGACTAAGTAAAGTAACCATAAAGGGAAAGAAGAGGGGTAAAAGAAAGGGGAATTCAGTTAAGTATAGAAGAGGGAAAAAAAGGGATAATAGAGAGTGGGAAAATAGAAAAGGGGAGGGAAATTTTCGGAAGTGGGAAGTCTCAAGAAAGGCCCATTATTTCCAAGTCATCGTTTTCTAGTCCAATATTTTATCCACCTACTCATTTTGTGTGTTTGATTTACTATCACAATTGGTATACATTTTTGAAGATTGTACTTCAGCTTCGTCTTTTGTGGCATATAAGATTTCATCCTCTTGTCCAACTAATTTGTTTCTTTCAATGTAGCAATGCAGAAAATATAATGGACATAAAGGTAAGTTGGTATGTAGAAAGACATGTAAAAAAATAAATATAGTTCTATTTATTTCAATGTAGCAGCACAGAAAATGCAGTTGACATGAAGATAAGTTATTATGTAGGAAGATATGTCGTATCTACATACAACAAATTAGGTGCAAAGTAGTAGAATAAATATACAAACAATAAATGAAACACAAAACAATGGAATATGAAATAAGAGTAGAAGCATGAACCTTTGTATCTCCTCTTCTACATTTGTGGTTAAGAGTCGTTTGTCTTCTCCAGTTATTATGTTTGTTTCAATGTGGGAATGCACAAAATACAATGAACATGAATGTAAGTTGGTATGTAAGGGAAAACAAGTAATATGTACATACGGTAAATGAGAATCAGAGTAGAATAAAAGATAGAGTTAGAAGCATGAACCTTTGTTTTTCTTGATACATGGTTGTGGTTATATAGAATTTTTCCTAGCCAAAGTATATTACAAGCCATAAAATATTAAGAAGTTGCATGATCCTAGCTGAATGATTTGGTTTCGTGCAACAAAGTATCCAGATATTCTTTGAGACATGGAAATATAATTTTGTAATATGTTTGATGTATATTTCATAGTTCAAGTAAAAGACAAATTGTATCATGGTCAGACCAGTTTGTGTATAAGATAAAGAGGGTGTATTGTGATATGGGCACATTTGACCATACATGGTCAATAAGTGTTTTTTGTACATGTTTTATCTTAACCAAAAGAAAGCGAAGATTGTAATTGCACATGTAGTTTTCCAACTCTTTTGTAATGGCACTATTTTGTAGCATGTCAACACTGAAGTCTCCTAGAATGATAATGGTTTCATTCAAATGTAAATGATGTAATGAATTTGAAAAATCATGAACATTATGTTGGCAATGTTGCACGCAGAGCAACATATAGATTGAATATTGAAACTTGCAATCCACGGAAAACTACTCTTGCTAGCACCATCTCAACATATTTTTCTTCTACAAGAACATTTTGCAAAGACATGTAGGTATGGTTCAGAGTTTGGAGAAAAAATTCGAGCAAAATTTAAGAGCGGGAGGGAAAGATATTCCAACCTCTATGGAAAATCTGCAGCATACGAGTGATGAATAAATACCTAAACATTCTTATTTGCAAACTATAAATAGTAAAGAACGAATACAAAGGAAACTATGGTATTGAAACTTACTCATCAATGATGAACGACAGAACCACTGGTCCAATTGCAAGTGTAGGACTTCAACCTTGCAAAGTGCAATAACATGTCCTAGAACTACCTAGGATTTGCATTCCAGGTCCTAGAACTTTTTTCTTTATAACTTACTAAAATATGTCACCGACAAAGATGGATAATGCCCGGTATGGTGTGAAATTTTTTTGCAGCTTAGGTATTGTTGTACCATACCTATCCCTTCTACATCTACCTGCAGTTTTCTTCTACAATAACATCTTGCAAAGGCAACAAGATTGACATCGTATTTTTCATGTTAAAGACATGGGTTCAATTCCGGTACGGGCTAGGTAAGTACTCATTCCTAGGCAAGCTAGGAATATCATCGAGGGAAAGGTGTGAAGGCTAAAGAATTCCTTATTCAATTGAGGCGTTAGATTTCCACTGCGTCACATACGACAAAGGACCGGGATTTGTAATGCTAGAAAAAAATGACAGTCGGAGTTGGGCAGACGACATTGGCATGCACATGGTGTAGAGCCTAGGGAAAAAATTGGAGGAAAATTTAAGGGTAGGAGAAAAATATATGCCAACCTCTATGGAAAGTCTGCAGGATAAGAATGATGAATAAATACTTAAACATTCCTACTTGCAAATAGAAAATAGTAAACAATGAATACGAATGAAACTATGGTATTGAAACTTACTCGTCAATGATGAACGATAGAATTGCAGGCCCAATTCTGAGTGCAGGACTTGAACCATGCAAAGTGAAAAAAACAGCTCCAACTGTCGGTGCAGGACCCCAACCTTGCAAAGTTGAAGAAAACAAAAGAAAGCAGCAAGCAACAAACCAGTGAGCAAGCACAAACAGGTCCAATTGCAGGTGCAGGACCTCAACCCTGCAAATTGAACCAAACAACAAGAAGCAACAACCAACGAACCAGTGAACCAGTAAACAATATATGTATCTTCAATGATGACTAAATTGCATTCCAAGCATAGAAGAAATATGAAACATATGATGACCATGCAAGTGGAAATAATTAAACATTCTTACTTGCAAACTGTAAACAGTAAACAACAAACAACAAATACGAATGAAACTATGGTATTGAAACTTACTCGTCAACGATGAATGATAAATCGCAGGTCCAATTGTGGGTGCAGGACTAGAACCCTGCAAAGTGAAAAAACAGCTCCAACTGCGGGTGCAGGACTCCAACCTTGCAAAGTTGAAGAAAAAAAAATCAAGCAGCAAGCAACAAATTAGTGAGAAAGCACCAACAGGTCCAACTACCGGTGCATGACCTCAACCTTGCAAAGTTGAACCAAACAACAACAAGCATCAATCAACGAACCAATGAACCAATGAACAAGCAACAACGAGTGAACCGGCAAAGAATATATGTATCTTCAGTGATGACTAAATTGCATTCCAAGCATAGAAGAAGTATGAAACATATGATGGATATGCGAGTCGCGGTGGACAACAATATTGTCCAAATTCACTGCAACATTGTATGGAAAAATTCGAGGAAAAAAGTATTGTGATGGGCCTATTTAAGTAAACATTTAAGGTTTTCAGGCTTGTTTAAGGGCCTCGCGCTATGTAAACATTTAAGATGTTAGGCCTATTCAAGTACCTCAAAAAGAATGTCAATGCTCAAAACTTTCGGTATGCAAACATTTCGATAAAAATAGAAATAATAAAAAAAATTAAAAAAGAGTGTCGATGCTCAAAACTTTTGGTATGTAAACATTTCAATAAAAAATAAAAAAGAGCGTCGATGCGCAAAACTTTGGATATCTAAACATTTAAAACATTGGGAATGGCAAAGTTGGCAATAAGACTTCGAATATATTCTCCAATGAGATGATCACATATAAGGTTTTTCTTATTATATAAAAAATAATGTTTTTAGTTCTCTAGTTCAAACAATAGAGATGATGCAAAAATTTATAGTCAAAGGACATATTAATATAAAGTCAACGAATTATCGATCGCTATAGTCCTTGTTGAGTCGCCAAAGTACCATCTTTTTACCAACCTTTCACTTAACTTTCAAGTCACTTTCACTTCACTTTTAACCATATTTCGCTTTCCCACACCCTTACATTAAACCATTTTCATGATTACATGGGTTTTAGACATTGTTTTCCAATGCATCTATTTTAGTGTTTTTGAGTGAATTTATGATTAAATATTGGAAAAATAACATGTTTACACGTATATATGAAAGTGGGATGAGTTTCATGATGTTTACAGGTGCATTTGAAGACTCCAACCAAGTCAAACTTGACCATCAAGCCTCAAATTCGAATCCTCTTCAACCCCTCAAAGATTTGATGAAGATTTGGAGATTTACTCAAGTATCTTGGATAGAGATTAATCATGAAAGAGAGAGTTGTGAGAGGATTTCTAGAGATATCACTTGATAGGTGTAAGCACATGGTTGTAACCAAATGAGGCATTTGTGGATCTAGGAGAGATTTGTGGATCTAAGTTATCTTAAACTTTTGTATAAATAGGAGTGCCTCCTCCATTTCAAGGGGAGGACTCTTGGAGCATTGTATCCAACTTATG
>JZKD02S1673402.1:750702-774443 GCA_000966675.3 Picea glauca
CTTTTACTTTCAGCCATGTTTATACCCCATGAAGTATTTACACCCCAGAAGTATGTACACTCTTCCACGTGAGGGAGTGCAGAGGGGGGGTACCCCCTCTGCGGGGTCCAGGGGGGCTATCCCCCCAGCTGGGGGGTCTGGGGGCAAGTGAGCCCCCAGCGGGGGTTTGGGGGCGAAGCCCCCGAAGCAAAAATTGCCTTGTAAAAGTATATTGTAATTTCATTGTAAATTTGGACCGTTCATTATAAGGTCGCAGATCTAACGATAGAGATTATGTTAGGGTTTTTTACCCTAGAATGAAACCCTCTTTTATGAGGGAAATGTATCGCGGCTATGGTTGATGGTGAATATTGTATTCTGAGAGAGGGGACTGTGAGAGAAAGAAGAGGAAGTTACAGCGGGTTTTGCTGTAGGTTGTATCCCTTCATTTGCTGGATAATAATAAAGGAAGGACCTAGCAATTTCTCTAGTGGACGTAGCCCACACTGGGTGAACCACGTAAATCTGTGTCTCTCTTGTATTATGTGTCTTATGTGTTTTGTTTCTGCATTTGTTTTATTTTATTGCTCGGTGGTCCTGTTTTTCTAACACTAATTATATTGTTGTTGACAATATTTATGAGAATTAGACTGGGTGGATGATGTGTGATCTATATTAGCCTCCTTAATGAAGTACAATCACTTTATTAGTGTGTTTCACACCTCGTTTTATATTATCACCCTTCTACAATTTAATTCAATTTAGTAACCTCTTTTATCCATATAATTATGTATCAAAGTTTTCTTATAACATTGTTGTTTCTTATATTTACGTAGGGGTAGGAGAACCCCAATGGCGAATGAAAATTACTTGAGGTGGCTCCAGACATAGCTTGAGGGAATGATTGTGGACATATTGGGCACCCAATTGCAAATAGATTATAACCATAAATGGTATTGAGAAACAAGAAAGAAGGATAAATCGAGCTGACCTGGGAAGTGGGAAACACTAAAAGGCAAGGGTCTGAGTGTAACAACCCCTCTATTATGTCATAACCAATTGATAATAGTGGGAAATTTTTTTTTTTTATTTTGAAACATTAGAACAAGTTAAACATGATATCAGCATACTTCATTCATACGTAGTCTAATTCATTCATCTCATTGCACAATTAGATTTAGATGCAACGTCAATGTATTAATGATCTTCCAGATCCCATAATTATCATATACAACAATAGTAAAACATCATGATTATTCCAGATCAACCACCACCAGTTTCATCACACAACATCATTTCTTCTAATAGAATAAATCATCATACAAGGCAATCAAGAATATCTACCCATCCAATCTACCTGCAAGGTTAGGACCTCCAAGACACATAATCAATGCTCAAGTCCAGGATTCATCCAATTGATTTTGACCATTGAAGGTCTCAGGACTAGCGACTTTTCTGAGGAACAAGGAAGTATCTAATTCCCATATTTTCATCCCAAACCAAACATCAATTATATTTACCAGCACACTTAAATATATTTTCTTCAACACAAAAAAATATGGTAACAATGTCACTTTTTCATAGCACCAATGCATACTATTTCGATAATTCATAATCTGACTAATTTAAGGATTAGGAATTAATTCAACAAAATCAAGGCATAACTTAACAGTAAAATAGAGGCCTTCAACAGGAAACCTGTTAAAATGACAGTTCCATCCTTACTCAAGTTTATTAGAAAAAGTATGACATATGTATGGGGTACCACCTAGTAGATAGTAATCTGGTCAACGTCGGAATTTAGAAGAGGAAAAAAGAGCAGAGAAAAAAACTCAACACGAGTGCAACCATAATATTACTCTGTACTTGGTGAACTAACTGACCCTGTAAGAATAAATTTTGCAATCTATATATAGATAGTCTGTTCTAAGATTGAATTGAGAAAAATTGTAAGAAACATGAAGTCTCTCTTACGGGTGTCCCGGTTACAACACTTCCAGAGCACACTCCAGGGATGCATAGACAGGCTCCTTGAAAGCCCAAAGTTTCAGAAAGGAAACTTATAAATGCACGTAGACCCTCTCAAGTTGGGCAGAGGTATAACTTTCGAAAGTACAAATCTCGGGAGAGATAGTGATCTCTTACACAGGGGAGGCGCAAAGTACGCACTCAACAATTAGAATCCAGAGCTCAGGAGGGATGCGCTATTGAGCATTGGAGTTCAATTCTAAGGAAAATCTCAGGAGGAACAACATGTGCAGGTTCAAGAGAGGAAAATAAGAGCTTTTCATCCCTTCGAAGAAAACAATGGACGTTATTTGATCATGAGGATATCAGAATCCCCATGATCGTCCGATCAGACAAAGATGCGCACTCGTTAAAACCCAGAGACCTTCGAGCTTCGTCACTTTGACAGAAATTGAGACATGAAGCTAAGGGTTAAGGAACTCCCGGAGTCCCGAATTTTGAATTAATTCCTTACCTTCCAACATTGGGTACACGATTTTGTAGATCCTAAGAATTCAAAACTTGGCCATTCAAGAGGTGGGGTGTGAAGGTCAATTTGGTGAGAAAGGTCCTGAACTCCTAGAGCCCAGAATTAATCCTGACCATTGTCAACAGTTAATCAAGGACCATCATATCTAAGGTTTCGACCTTTGTTAGTTCAGAGGTAACATGATTTGTAGAATCAAAACCCTGTGGAGCCCGGAGCTCCGGAGTTACTTCCAGTCGTAGATCGGAGCAAGGTAAAGGAACCATTGATCTCCGAGTTAATTAGGATTCGGCTCTTCAAATAAGTTAAGAGGTAAATTTAAGTATTATGAAGACCCCAAATTTCCAAACTTTCGGAGTAAACAAGATCTATAGATCTAGCGAATAATCAAGGACTGTAGATTTGAGAGCCTTAGTCCTTTGGAGGTTCGACAATTCAGCACTCCGGAGGAAAGAGGGTTGTAGTTGCAAAGGTGTCAAACTCCCAGATTTTTGAACACCGGAGTAGATGAAAACCATTTATTTTAGGAGTGTAAGCTATTAGATCTTCGATCTCTTTGGCAGTTGAGTGGTCGGGGTGAACAGTCTAAGGTTGCAAAAGCAGGGAAAAACCCTGAAGTCTGCAGTGCCTTAGTGGTTCTCTACCGTACATCTCGTGTGAGAATAAAACTCTGTCATCCATTAGATTAAGTTGTTAAGAGTTAAAGAAGGAGGGTGGTAGGGTAGGGTAACCTACAATTGTCGGTCAACTCAACTTAATACCAGAGTCGACCGATTAGCACTTTGGGAGAAAAGGAGTGTTGAGTTTAAGAAACCTCTGGAGCGTCGGAGTTCTGGAGCCGCGAATAGCGCCCTTTTTTACTAGCCTTAGGTTCTGGCTCATGGTCACATGCATAAATTGGTTTAGGAAAAGGGGCTAATGCACTACAAGTTAAAATCAAAATTCCAAAGACCTTAACACGCCTTCCCAGGTCCCGAAATTTTTGGTTTTTAAAATACAAACACAGATACTTCTGGTTATTATTAAATTGGGTTTGTCGGTGATTTGACAGAAGATCCATGTATAAATTATAATTAGTTTAATCCACCAGATAAATTCATGATGTGAATTCGGATCCAATCCTTAGTTTACCAACAACTATTCACTGTTAAATTCCTAAAATAATCTCAACTAAAGAAAAAACTCGGATCATTCAAATTCGACATGGATAAGATACAAGTTTTTGAACATATATCATACACCACATAAATTCATATTTACAATGAGGATCATGTCGCTCAGTTTAGGGTTCAGAAAACATCTGGAATTCCAACGAAAGTTTAAAATATATATGCATTGTAAATATTATTCGTTTTCAACAACTGTAAATCAAAATATAAACTTTGAACTAATTCTCATTGACAGCAAATGTCACCATGGGCATTTAGTCTTTCTAGTGATTCTACATAGACCCTATCATTCCAACATACTTCTACCCTAATGCTACAAATAATTTCGGAATATTAAAATATGAGGACCAAAGAATGTTGTGTCCTGGATATGCCTTCAAGTCTTGCACTCCTTCCTTTCCTTCACTTGTTAATCACAGAGACTTCATCGGTACCTCCTAAACAAATCTAGGGGTACTCTTTTTCCCCCTTAGCCACCCAGGCTGCAAATGATCCAAGCATAAAAACCAAAACACAATAGCTTCCAGTCTTGCCTCACAAGGAAGAGCTTCCACTCTTTTCACAAGCCTGGATTCCCAACTCTCGCAAGTAAAACACGATCAATAAAAAATTTGGCATCATAATAGTGTTTCCCAAAAGTTCGATCCCCTTCCCTTCTACATCAATTGCTTTATATAAATATCCATCATGGACATCTGTCCCTCATGCATAATTCATTAATTTTTAATAATTCAATTAGAGGATTGTTCACCCACTACAGGTGTTGCATTCTCCCCAGGTTGCACAAGTAATTTCCCTTTTATTTTTGTTTAAGCCATCTTTCCTCACATTTCCCCAAGTGTTCCTAAATTTCCTCTTATTTGTCTCTTAGCTCCCCAAACCCCTTAATTAACTGTTGTCTCCTAACTAGGTTTTAGTTAGAGTTCGATTAGGAGTCTTCTTAGTTAGGCTTAGGGTTGGTTGACTCAAATTATATTATATGCACAACCCATTCTCTCAAGTTGTTATTTATTTCTAAATAAGGATTCATTTATAATAATTTCATGAACACATGTGAATTTTATCAATTCTTTAGGTCTTTACTTACTATTCCTAACATTTGATTTCATTCATATCTTTACTCATGATTCATATCTTTACTCATGTCACAATTCACTTAGTGTTACGAGGAAAATATCTCTATGGCATGGGGTAAACCACAACAGATGGAAATGACTGTAGAAATCAACTCTGATATCAAGTATGCTATATAAACAAATATGCTAACAAGACAAGATAAAGAGCCTACCTAGTCCAGATGTTCAATGAAGTCCACCATTGATCACTTGACCCAAACCAATACACCTGCAACTTGTCATCAACAACCAAGAAATGCAAGCATATGGTGATAATATATAAAGTTAGCACATTCAATAGAATAATCTGTCAATATTCATAACAAATATGCCAATGGAATAACAATTCAAATATCTGCAATACATTAATTAGACGAGAAAAGAGTATTTTTATTAAAATGTAATCAACAGAAGTATATGAATTACAAACTTTCGTTTTGGCACGGTTCGAAACCGAGAAACTAAGTCCCTTCCAATTGGGCCTCCACCACTTCAATCCTCCACCAAAGGCAAGCTCATATAAGAGAGACAATGAGGTTCTCAATCAAGTAGGGAAGATATTGGGGGTTAAACAATGTGTTTAGACTTAAAAGGATAAAGGTATGCAGACTCAATATGAAGTCAATAATTTCTCCAGAGTAACTTTTCTCTCAAAGTTGAATTCTTCTCCTCTTTTCCACCACTTGGATATGGCCCATTTATAGCCTTCAAATGGAACTGAAGGTCAAGTCGAAACATTTCCAGTATATGGAAGGTCAAGGATCATGGATCCTGTGACGTGACATGGAAACCCAACACCATTTTTTTAATTTAGGCACAAAACCTTATGTACGCGGGTTGTAATGGTGCAAACTGCATATACACATGTTGTATAATTGTCAGGGTGTGTATATGTGGAAAAATAATATTTTTAGCTCTGGGAACTGCAAAAAGGGACTTTAAGTCTGCATAAGGAAATGGAAAAGGGCTTATGAGAAAATTTTCATAGGGTGAGGCAAATCTTGCTATAAAAGATGCCCCCTAATGTGTGATGTCAGAGGAGTATCTACGATGGATGAAATCCATTATAATACCCAGAAGTGGAGTAATGGAGACCCAGCTAGAAGAAGTAGTTACTCATGAGAATCTTACAATCTGTACTGACTTTGTGCACATGGCTGCTAATTTGAATTACATTGCAGATCCATGTGAAAATGTACCAAACATTTGTTCATGGCCATGAATAGGAAATACAACGGTGGCTACATGCCAAATGCTGTCATAGTCACGAACAAGGCCCAGTAAAACTAGTCTCAAAATCAATCTGAAGATATATGTATACAATGGAGTACAATCTAATCTCCCATGATCACTGAAGTCACATAGGTATTGTTCCAATGAAATATAGAAACAGCTCAGGAATGCTACGACTATGAACTGATGTCTTCAAGTCTTCTACATGATCCGCCAAAGGTGCAATTCTACATCGTGTGAATAAAGGAGTTGAGGTCAAACACAATGAGACTTTGTTTGATTACTAGTCATTGAGGTATATCATTAACAAATGTGTGATAGCCTATCGATAATGAAAGTAGGTATCAAGGCATCAAGTACATTCTCACAAGTGTTAATAAAGGAGTTGAGTTCGAACACTTGAATAATCCATCGATCATGAGACATTGATGCATTCCCAATTGTCGATGGCGTGAGAACCTACCACTAATGACTGCAAGCTTCTAGGTACTCATAGGACTCTAGGTATCGTTTCTAGAATAGATGGGTTGAAGTCGATGGAAGGAGACCTGCTGAAAGGAGAGAATTGAGGCATCTCTCATCATTCAACACGAGGTACAAAGTAGGAGTGTGACGATTTGGAGGAAATCGGATGAAGAACATGTCCATGAACCAATGACCCTGTGCATCTTTTGCATGTGATAGATGCAAGCGGTACATGAAAAAGACCCTCTGAATAGAATCCAATAAGGAAAATTGTTGACAAAGGCGTGGAACCACCAATAAGGATAATGGCATCCAAGACACTGCACAAATCCCAATGTGTGAATAAATTTTTTGTCTTTGAACACAAGGAAACCCCCCAGTCAACGACCAATGATGAAATGTCGACTGTTGGGTTCAAGGTTACCTACCAATGATGAAATTAGGACCAGGGTGCACGATAGGACTACAACTTCATGTAACTCTGAGACACACTGAGGGTATGGATGAAATGCAAAGTCAAGAGTTCTAAGGAATGGCCTACACAGGTTGATACACATCCTTTGAACAAGAGCATGAGACATATAGAAGACTCTAGCAGCATAGACTCAATGATGAAACTTTGTGATGTAGGAGGCACCAATCAAACTCTCCATAGGGACTGGAAGAGTAACCAGTCAAGGGAGTAAACTCTAAGTAACGAGTTCAAATTCCTAAGACCATGTTGAACCCAAAATTTTGATGATGAGTGGACTCAAAATTTTGTGCTATGTTCAAAGGCGACACAATTTCTCCCGATATAAGATAATATTCTTTTCCTGCCTGTCTTTTTTTTTTTTTTCATGGTCAAATGAATGTTATGATACAGAGGAGGAAACGAGTGTCGCAAATAAGAAACTAGTTCCAACAATGAAACATACCTATGCTCAATGAAAGGAGGTGCATGCAGGAGATGGACACTCGGGGTAATATTTCCTCTTGGGTATAGGGTGTCAAGATACAAAGGATGTAAACAAGTCTCTACTTGGTTGATAATGCAAACTGCTGAGGTGATAGGATTATAACGTGAAAGAGAGAACCAACAATAGGCTCATTACTGCAAGCAAGAGAATGAGATGCAATTATAACTTAACGCCAAAAAATGTCCTTTTTCATGAATTTAGTCTACTTGGTTTGAAAAAGTGGTAAACTTGCACCAAATAGACGTCCTTTCAAATCCAATTTACGATTGTGAAAGAAACAAGTTCACTCACCAATATTTTCACTTTTTGAGAGAGTTGGAAAAGAGCTTAAACCGGACTCGTTGGGAGTCCCGCTAGGTATAGTTCAGCATGCTTATGAGTAAGAAATGAGGTTCAAACGTAAATTCATGTATTAGCTATAAGGGACTCCATGTCCTATGAACAAAAATATTTTCATGGGCACCGAATAGCGAAGAGGATCTAACTAGGGTACCCCTGTTTGGCAACTCTCTACCATTCAATAATGACACTTCTAGTTGCATAAAGAAGGTTATGTGTCGCTACCAAATGGGTTCGTAACTAAGGCATATGAGTTGTAGTGATAGGATGATGCAAATGTGCATAATGGATTGATGACCTATCATATATGTTGGTTGACGAAAATACCTGTCCAAAGTTCTGAACAGGTGACATGGTGCTAAAAACTGCAAGAATCCATGATAAAACCACCAAAACCAACTCCATCCACTGTCATATTAGTCCATTAGGCCAAAATATTATTAAAACGTATGCAAAGTGGATAAAAAAAATTCTATAAATAGTAAAAAAACAATTTTACTATACCATTTTTATTTTTTACCGAAATAGTGCATTTTGGACCAAATTTCCCCCAAATTTCAACTGTTGATAGCGAGAGCCAAGAGTGACGGAATCAAAAACCGTCTAGACTAGGTAATTCATCTTGGTCCTCTCTTTATTTCTAGTGGATTAAAATTTGCATTTATGTCTCCTTTTTTGAGCATTTTACGACGCAACTTAGAAACTAGGGTATACATGGACTATAGATCATCGGGTCGTGTATACGCAACCCTATACACAAATGTTTTCAAAAAAAACATCGTACAAGAAGCCTTATACACGAATATGTAAACTGTAGCTCGCGTACATGTCCGTGGATATGGTTTTTAAAATGTTACTAACTCAAAAAATGGTTTTAATCTTGCAGGATGGTGCTAGAGTGGAGAGAAAGAGAGCATGAAGAGGTGGATGTTGCAGTGGAGAGAGAGCCAGGGGCCCAGATGACCTTAAAAATATGTGGGCTATCTAATTTTTGGGCTCTCAAAGGTATGAGGACTCAAGTGAGACTGCTCCAGATGCTAGTGAACTACTGGGATCCGGATACAGAAGTCTTCAACCTCAATGGACAACCATTGAGGATTAAAGTTGAGGACATATATTTCTTCACAGGATTGTCACGTCAGGGTGAGGTGGCCAACCTCAAAGCCCAGGGAGTCAGGAGTGACATTAACATAAAGGATTACATAGCCACTCATTGCATTGTAGTAACCGAGAAGGTAGAGAGCCAACTCCCGATCAGAACGATCAACAATCTAAGTCTCGAGATTGTTGTCCTAGTGTTGACATGGATCACAAGGTCAGCCTCTTTGTACCAAGACTCAAGGCCACTTATGTTCTATTCAGTGGAGTGATTGAAACCCATGGTTTACAACTGGTGCACCTCATTGTTGGCCAACATGAAGATCCAACTGACAGACTGCAAACTAGGTAGAAAGAGGAACTTCATGTCCACGTCTATCATATCTAGTTTTTTATTTGAGCAGGTTCCAGGCTTAGCCCCTAGAGTTGAGATTGATCTGCATGGACCTCGTGATCCATCTATGGCATGGTGGATTGAGGTGATGAGGCGGCAGGGAGTTGGTAGGGTGCCAACACCCTACAACGACGAGTTTTTCCTCTGGTGGAGTCGACAGGTGATGGCTCTGGAGGACTACCCTTATGCAGAGATTGACTTCAGAGGAGATACAAACATGGCGTTACCACCAGGTTCTTCCTACAGAGACATAGGTATGCAAAAGTTTTTGAATATTTCAATTTTTTTATTTTTGTATAAGAAAACAAAAAAAAAAATTGGATGATTTCAAGCACAAACTAAACATGTATGTGATGCAGACGTGGGTCCATGATGGTCGGACGGACTTCCACGACACCAGGGGGATGATCCAATGGGAGGGCATGTTGATAGAGTGCTTAAAAATGTGCAGTTCAACCTGTCTCGTTTGATGCAAAGGATTCCCATGGTTCAGGTAGAGGATCTGTCGGAGGCGATACAACGACAGGTGGTAGGTGTGCCCTGTGCTTGGGTATGACTCTTTCAGCATCTCGCAAATGCCATAGTATGGTATCATGACACACATCCAACGCCACAGGCATAGATGTCGTGATTATTGTATGATCGGCCATATATGTATTTTGAGGGTCTGAGCCCCAATTTTGTACTATAACACCATATTTTTTGGAGAGATGAAATCTATATAAAAACAATGATCTTTGGCTTTACTTATATTACAATTTGTACACTGATGAAAGTGTTTTCTTTGCTTTAGTTGTGTGACAAATGTCAATATAAAACAAAATTAGCATATGCATCAGATACATAATTAGAAATTCTAGGTATGTGATGATAAGTAATAAAATCAAAATGTTTTTCCAAAAGTCGTACCCATAGGAATAGTCATAGTAGAGTAGGGTCTCACAAACGGTAACTTTCATTAAACTGACATACTACTAACTGGGAGTCTAGGTGAACCTCTAAAGAGTGAATACCATGTGAAATGGCATCGCGCAAAAGTTCTATAACGACGCTATATTCGGCCACATTATTCGTGGATGGCCCTAGGAAAATGCCACTTGAGGACACTAGTAGACCCTCGGGTGAGTAAACAAACCAAGCGGCGGAAGCCAAGTTCTGTGTATGAATATTGGCCCCATCTGCAAATCCTAAGTAGACCGAAGACTTCGTTGACATCTTCCAACCAAGGGAAAACTTGATAAGCAAGTTGAATATGAAAAAAGAGGAAAAGATATATACACTAAAATACATTAGTATATAAAGAGTTACGCTCAAGCTTGGGGCTCAAGCGTAATATATTTTCAAGTAGAGTCGATTCCTAGGCTCATCCAGCATACTCCCTTCATAATATTCTAATTCATAGGCTCATTTTTCTAAGACTTGTCGCACGATATAGGGACCGTGCCACATGGGTTTGAACTTGCCTGCCCCCATTGGTTCTTTGGCTTGGTCATACAGAAGGACCAAGTCACCCTTAGTGTATTGTCGAGGACAGACAAAATTATCATATTGGACCTTGACATGTTGTTTATTCTCTTTGATAATCGTGGAGGCATCTTGACATTTCTCGTCTAGACTCTCTAAGTGTACGAGGCATGTTCGAGATAGTTAGTGTCAGGTAGGAGTGCAACTACCAATCTAAGAGAATGGATTTCGTATTCAATAGGTAGGATCGAATTTACACCGTACACTAACTGGAAAGGAGACAAACCGGTGGAAGTCTTAACCGAGGTTCAGTATGCCCAAAGTGTTGGATAAAGCATGATATGCCAGTCATATTTGCTTTGGCTAACAATTTTATGCAAAATGGTCTTGAGAGACTTGTTCACGACCTCTGCTTGTCCATTTGACTGGGGCTAGTAAGGGGAATAATGACCATGCTTAAACCCAAGTTTCAATGCTAATTCTTTCATCATTTCGTTTTGAAAGTGGTTGCCATGATCAGTGACAATGTCACTCGGGATTCTAAACCTGGCTATAATTTGATTGAACACGAAGAAAGCAACAGCCTTACCATCGGATTTAAATGTAGGCATGACCTCGGCCCACTTGTTAAAGTAGTCTACGGACATGATAATGTGTTGATTCCCCCTAGCCGAAGTTGGGTTGCACTCCATAAAATCCACCCCCCACTTGGTGAAGGGACCGACGGTAATGACCGGATGGCGAGGGGATGGATGCGAGCGCATCTTTCGAGTGAACACCTAGCAGGGGTGACACTTCTTAACCACTTCGATGCAATATTTAAAAACAGATGGCCAAAAATAATCGACTCACAAAATTTTCTAGGTTGTCGCAAGCCCAGATATATGACCACCACAAGCCCCATTGTGGCAATATTTAGAACAGACTCAGCATCTTCATGAATCAAGCAATGACGCAAGACATTGTCTACTCCTCGGAGATACAAAGTGTCACCGATGATAAGGTAGTTCTTATCTTGGTATCATATACATCGTCAATCATCTCTTGAGACATGCTGAGGGAACTTCAAGGTTTGAAGCTAGACAATAATATCTCAATACTAGGGGTCTAATGATGAGACAAGGAAAATGTGTCCATCCTCAAATGAATCAACATGAATAACATCCTCATCTAACCAAGGGAAGTCAGATATTAACTCCATAAAAACTAGTGATTTCTTGGATTTCGTAGAAGTGAAATCGAGATCAAATTCTTGTAAAATGACAATCCATTTCTTATATTTCCCCCCTATGATATGCCTAGTAAGGACATATTGAAACGGGTTGAAATTGACAACCACAATAGTTCTGCAAAGAAATATATAGTGTCTTAATCGTTGAACTACGTGAACGGAAGCCAAAGCTAGCTTTTCAACATGAGAATATTTGAGTTCAGGGACGACTAATTTTCAACTAAGTTAGTAAATGATGTTCTCATGGAGCTCACCATCCTCCTGAACCAACACCATACCAATCATCTCTTCGGACGCCGTGATATAAATCAAGTAATCTCTATTGTAGTCAGGAGACTTTAGAAAAGTCGTCAATATCAAGGGTTTCTTCAAAGCATCGAAGGATTCTTGGGCTTGCTCATCCCAGATAAAAGGAGTGTCCTTTTTTAAGAGACACATGAAACCCTTAGTAATATTGGCATAGTTCACTATAAACCGTCGTAAAAATTTAGCTTTCCCCTATAAACCTTGAAGTTGACAAATAGTGTGCGGGGGAGGAAATCGAATTATTGCCTCAACCTTTAATGGATCCACCATGATCCCATTATCAGAGACTAAATATCCTAGAATTTGACCTCACCTAACGCAAAAGATGCATTTATGAGGGTTTAAATAGATGTGTTAATGGCAACATATTTCAAAAATTAGTCGAAGGTGGGTAGGGTGTTCCACTCTCTTATGGGAGTGAGCAATGAGATCGTCAAGATAGGCTTCAACTATATGCTTGAGATCGTGAAATGCAAAGGTCATAGCTCGTTGGAAGGCTTCTCTGGCCTTCTTAAGTCTGAAAGGCATTTTCCAGTATGCGAATGTACCCTAAGGAAAAATAAATTATGTCTTATGTTGGTCCTCAGGCTTAATGAATTTAGTTATACCCTAAAAATTCATCCATAAAAGAAAAAACTTTGCTTCCCACACATTCATCAAGAATCTGATCAATGAATGGTGTCGAGAAGTTTTCTTTGGGATGGGCCTTATTCAAGTCAGAAAAATCCATGCATACACGGATGGTTCCTTTCTTTTTATTCACAGGAATGGGATTGGATGCCTATTCAGTCAAGGGAACTGGGTAGATAAAGCCAACGTTAAGCAGTTTTTCTACCTCTACCTTAATAGCAGAGGCCTTCCTAGGATTGACATGTTTGATTCGCTGCCGAACATGATTAGCATCTGGGTAGGTTTTAATCTCATGTTCAACAATTCAAGGGTCAATTCCTATCATCTCTTCATATGGCGAAGAAAATACATAGTGCAATTCTTTGAAGAGCTCGGTGTAGATCAGAATTTCTTCCAGCGAACAATCTGCACCAATGTATACATTTTTTATCTTACCAAGAATATGAGAGATATCGATCGTGACGGTGGGAGAGATAACACACCATGTTTCCTTCGACATAAATGTCATGCATATCAAGTGGAACTATGGTGTGACCGAATATCTCGCTCAATCTAGATCTAAAATCATCTTGTTCAATTCTAGCAACCTCTAGAAGAAAATAAGAGCAATGGTGCATATCATCTCAAGGCTTGTCAAAACCATTCATGGCCTCTATGATTACTTCATCTAAGAGTAAATTATCATCGAGGTAGTCACGTGAGAAAGACGATGAAGTGGCCCATACAGGCTCAAGAACAGGATCCTCCTCATCTGTCTGTGAGGTAACAGGATCTAGATCGGCAGAAGAGTCAAGAACGTCCTTATACGCTATCTTTGTTGCCGATAGTGGCATATCCATTCTAGTATGCAACTGACCTTCACAAGATGCAGTCGAGGAAGGTAGGGTCCAAGGATCATTAAAATACGAAGTGCAAAAAGGAACGAACCTCATTGACGAAACATACCTACTGGACATGGCGTGGAAATGATGAACCAGTGTCATGAAGTTGAAGGTACCCATAAGGGATGAATACATTCTTACACCAATATTCTCGGTTATCGGCTGAGAATTGTCGATCACAAAGATAGATGTTCCAACTGATGCATTGGGGCTATCATATGCAAAGGACAACTGGTAAATGGTCACGATCTTCCCATCGTGAGGAAAGAAAAGAGTACAGAAGACAGACGATACGATTGCAGTCATAGCATAAGTCCAATTGTGTCCTAGTAACAAGTTATAGTCTAGGAGCACATCAACCACCTCGACATCCACCTCCATCGTCTTCCCACCTAACTGGAGCGAGAAGGTAGGAAGAATACCGTGAGGGCGGAAAGAACGACCATCAAAAGCAATCAACATGGTCGAAGATTGAGAAAGGTTCAGAGAGCCAAGGGATTTCCAACAGAACAAAGACATCACACATGTTGTAACACCTTCATCAACAACAGTACATTTGATGGTATACTTTGAGTAACCCATGTGGATTTTAAATTCCACATGGTAAGGCAAATGAGGCTTCACATCCGTGACATAAACTTGATAACTTTAGAACCACAGGGATCTAGAGATCCTAACGTGGATAACAAGGCATTCATATGTGAAGGACATGTCTGGAGTACCTCCAAAGCCGACATCGCACAAGGGTTTTGACCAAAATCCTCAACAATAGAGTAATTATGGGTGGCTCTAGCATTATGATTGTAGGTAGAGCACTTCAGTACTCCTTTCAGAATATGAGGTGAGAGCTCTGGTTTTTCGATCTGTAAAGGCATCTCCGGAGGAGGGGGAGACTTTAGACTACGTACAGTCTGTGAAGAAATATAATTATGAGACCGAGTGGCTACATTAACCTCAGCCTTAACCATATTGATGCATAGATGGTCATCGTCTTGCATAGGTGGGTTTTTACTCCCACTCACCACATTTCCGGCATTCGAGGAGCTCAAGGCCATGTGTTGATTATGTGGAAAAGGATTAGTTAGCACAATGGGTGGGAAAGATAAAATTCTTACAACTTCCGTAGGTTTGGGGCACAAGTGGGTAAGGTGATCGCATGTACAAAGCTTGCAGAGAAAATTCACCTTCTTCCTTATGTATTTCCCTCACAAGCATTATTATTCGACTTCGCATTAATGTTGTCCTTGGGTTTGTTAGTATTCTTCCCACCCTTACAATTGTTACCACGTCCTTTCCTTTTATTCCCTCCTAGTTGTTGGTTACCATTTGGGTTGGTCGACGATTGCATAGAATGTACATCCTCTGACTGAGTGGGAGTGGAGGACACAGATGAAGTTGGCCCTCCTACAAATTGGTTTAGAGACAACTCTTTCAACTGGCTTGTCACCAAGTCTACAAATTTCACATTGGCAAAGCCTACAATGTCATTGGCATGAGGCCCGAGATTTTTTCTAGGGTCATACTTTGACCTTGGTGCATCTGGAAGAATTTCATATAACATCCCAGAATGATAATATATAAGATCTAATTGTTGGGATTTAAAAATCACTTCTTCCTCAGATGTAAACTCGAATGTAGAAACATCCTTCAAAATATAAGGCTGTAGAGACTTAAGGAACCACTCTAGTAGGAATTCTGGAGGTATGTAAGCCTTGATTAACCTCTTCCATATACGCCACTCTTAGATGTGATCCGAGATATGGGTGGCTTTGTCCTGATGGAAGGCCAACAAAAATTCTATGCCAGCATCGTAACGAACTGGCAATTGGAAGTGGTTGAGGAAGACTAAAACCATCTAATTAAAAATTTTGTACATCCCCCTGGTAGCTCTATGTACCATTTCACGGTGACCCGCGTGAGGGTGCATTGAAACAATATTAAATGAATAGAATCGTTGTTAAGGGAATTCGAAGAGCACCAAAGGTGGAAATTAATGTCGTGATCACTAGGATCCTCACCAGTCTTGCCTTCGAACTTTGGAATATCTGAAGGAAGCTTGGTGGGGACGGGGGGCCATGTCGGATCACAGTGCACATGGTCATTCATTAATCTAGACAAGTCTGGAAGATTGAGTGTGGCAAGAAAAGGGAGAAGGGGTTGCGGCATCTGGCCCCAAGCTCCTGAGAAATATTGTTGTTGGGGAATCATAGACCATCCAGGGTTCTGGTATGCACCATAGCCCTATCTAGGATTGTAAGACCCTCCTCCAAACTGATTCATGAAGGGTTGGTTGGGCACCATTCCAGTAGGAATTTTATGATGAGGGTTGTAAAAATTGCCCCAAGCCGGAGTAGCTCCATGTTGGGGGTTTCCCAAGGTATGAAACTGACCTCTATCGGGTGTGAATTTGGAGGATAGAGGTGGGTTCTCCATGCCAAATGTGTTGGTTGGAATCGGTACAGAGGAGGTATGTGTAAAGGACGAATTGTAAGCAACATCTTTTCCTCCAGGTTGACCACTTCATCTAGAAGCATTAGGACCAGGATTAGACCCTAGGTGAAAAGGACTAAGGCCTCCAACTATATGATTTGTTTGTGGGATATGAGCCCCACTAAACGAAAATGGAGTATGTGAAGGAGCCACACCCCCAAGTCCAATACTAGTATTCGGATTAGATGTTGGGATGGAGGATGAAAATTGTGATGTGAAATTTGGCATACCATAAGAGAAAGGGCTCGAGCTCATAGGAATGGACTGAATATTGTAGCCTGACAAATGACAAATGGACCCAAAAGGGTTTGTTGCTATAGGCTTAGAATTCACTATAGGACGTACACGAGTGATGATAGGAACCTCCGGCACTACAACCATTGTGGTTGAAGGTGTCGAAGGAGTGTTGTTAACTATAATGGGTATGGGAGTTGAAGGAGTCCCAGTACATTTCTGACTTGATTCAGTACTCATCCTTGTATGATCAAAAGCCTGGTAAGTGGAGATGTGTGTACCACGTTTGATAACTTTACGCCTCTTAGAAGGAAAAGACTCAAGATGTGGTGGTAATCGTGACAAGCGGTGAGACCTACGGGGAAGCTAGTCTAGCTCCATGATGACTCAAGACTTGAGATATAAACAAAAAATCCTAAGACCAACTAGTAATCAAAGAGAAAACCAAAATAAACAAAAGGCCAATATGCACACAAACAATATAAAGTGGTTGAAAGGGGCCTCCCTCCCTAAAGTAGGTATGCCTCGCCCAAGAGGGCCCTGAGACTCCTTGCAAAATATCGAAGGTATCAGAATCAGTGATAAGGGCCCTTGTGGGCTTAAAAACCAGTTGGTCAGATCCCCCCAGAGAGGTAATCCTCCATAAAGGTTGTGTGTTGTCCGACCCTTATCTGACCCAGGGTACTTGCAGAACAACCCCTGCAAGTAACCTGTGTGGTACTTATTTCAAGCAACTAAGAAACCACGATATAACTGATGCACAAGTGAATAGTCGTAAGTTAGGTCCATCGTATGGGAAGGGTAACAAAGCCCAAAACCTTGAAAGCACCACCTCTCACAGAGGTAAAGGTACTAGAAAGATCCCCATATACGAATAGATCCCCAGAAATATATCTGAAGCTAAGAAGGTATTGGGGGGATATCCCCTCAACCAACTTCACATGACCTCATGCTTAACTCTGGTGTAAGTGGATCCTTCTAACGTCACCAATTATACAATGGATTTCACCACTCCCTTAGTTAGACACATATGTTGATTTAATAGCCTTGGAGAAGTTTACTCACAAAATCCTATTCCAAGGCTCTAAATCCTAAGCTAGTTTGTGAACCCTAGAAAATAAAATCGTTTCTAATCAATTTTAAATTATCAGCGTTTCTTTTAGTGTCCTTGCTTACTCAAAATGGTTTGGTAGTGAAATTGATGATGTTATGACTCGGCAAGTAAAATAAATGAATATGAAGAAAATGCAAAGTCCTAACTTCAATTCCCAATAAATGATGAGCTTTTCAAAATGCAATTTTCAATTTAATTTTTCAATTCAAAATAAAATTCAATCTTTCCATACATGTACTAAGATCAACGATAAGGACCCAAAATATCAAATGCCAACAATGAAAAATGATTAATATTTTTGTATTTTCAATATAAAAGAATGAAAATGCAAGGACTAACAACAACTTGATATAAAGATTCTATTGAATGCAATCAGAGAGAAACCAAGTAGGATATCAAGAAGCAAACATCCATCCCAAGATGCAAGGACAATCAATGAAAAGGATGATGAGAAAGGTGTTGCCCAAAAATTCAATCAAAGAAAGGTTTCCTATCACTCTGCAGGCACTTAACAGTGATAACAGAGACCTAGGAAGACTCAGCAACCATTAAAACTTACCCATCAAACTTAGCAACCAAGCACACAAGAATGATGTATGTGACTGTTCAGGAGAAAACTGTGTATATACGCCTCTTACAGAAGTATAGCACGCGTATGTACACGATTGTCAGGTAAAAACCCACGTATATGTATTAAAACACTGTCAGGTTAAGGATAAGGCAAAGAAACTCAGACTCAAAGTGAACAGAGGTTGGCAAGCAATCATACAACAATAATCTCAATATAAACGAGAGAAATCAAAGGAGAAAAACACTCCAAACCCCGAAAAGAAGATTATATCCCCAGTATGGTCGCCAATTCTGTTACGAGGAAAATCTCTCTATGGCATGGGCTAAACCACAAAAGACGGAAATGACTGCATAAATCAACTCTAATATCAAGTATGCTATATAAACAAATATGCTAACAAGACAAGATAAAGAGCCTACCTCGTCCAGACGTTTGATGAATTCCACCATTAAGCACTTGACCCGGAGCAATACACCTGCAACTTGTCCTCAAAAACCAAGAAACGCAATCATATGGTGATAGTATATAAAGTTATCACATTCAATAGCATAATCCATCAATATTCATAACAAATATGCACATGGAATAACAATTCAAATATTTTCAAGACATTAATTGGGCGAGAAAAGAGTATTTATATTAAAATGTAATCAGCAGAAGTGTATGAATTACAAACTTCCATGTCAGCACGGTTCGGAACTGAGAAACTAAGTCCCTTCCAGTTGGTCCTCCACCACTTCAATCCTCCACCAAAGGAAATCTCATATAAGAGAGACAATGAGGTTCTCAATCAAATAGGGAAGAGCTTGGGGGCTGAACAATGTGTTCAAACTTAAAAGGATAAAGGGATGCAGACTCAATATGAAGTGAATATTTCTCCAGAGTAACTTTTCTCTCAAAGTTGAATTCTTCTCCTCTTTTCCATCGCTTGGATATGGCCCATTTATAGCCTTCAAATGGAACTGAAGGGCCGAGTTAGAACGTTGCCAATATATGGAAGGTCAAGGATCATGGATCTCGTGACGTGACATGGAAACCCAACACCATTTTTTTATTTGGGCATAAAACCCGATGTACACAGGTTGTGATGGTGCAACCTGTGTATATGCATGTTGTATAACTGTTAGGGCACATATATGTGGAAAAATAGTATTTTTAGCTCTGGGAACTACAAAAAGGGACTTCAAGTCTGCATAGGGAAATGGAAAAGGCCTTCTAAGAAAATTTCCATAGGCTGAGGCAAATCTTTCTATAACACTCAGTATTTTATTTAAATTTTAGACTTCGACTTACACTTTTGTTTTGGATTTAATAATTAATAATCTATTGTTTAATTAATTATTTTAATACAACAAGGTCTAATCATTCCAATGTTTTCTAGGTCACCTATGTTTATTGACTCACGTTTCAATTGTGCGACGTGCCCTTCAAGACGCATCTTTGTGCTCCAAGGGTGCCACTCGCATTGAATTGTTTAGGAAGTTTGTCCAACCCCTTGGAGTCAAAACTCCATTTGGTTGAACTTTTAAGAGACTAAGGGATTATAAGGAATAAGGATTTTGCCTTATTGTGTGCCCCTTAGAAATATTCCTGAGCGACTGTCTCATTCTGCCCTTACAGCATCGTGGACCACCCAAACTAGGTAATCATTAACCTACAATTATGGTCACAACAGGAGTTCTAATAGAATGTGGCAGGGATGCTTCCACCCCTCTCCCTCAATATCTAGTTTTTTGTGCAAGGCCCCTTTACTCCTTATGTGAGTCATATTAGCAAGCATCGTCAATCCTGCATCCACTGATAAAAACAATGTCAAAAATCCATATACATAAAACATATTAAATCCATCATACATCATATGTGCATAATAATGAAATAATCAAACAATACAATCCACTCCCTGACTCAATCCGGAGTCGTAGGAAACCCTTTGATGCCACCGACATCCATAACCTGTCATGTGTCCTGCACACTCAGGATGACTTGTCAAAAGCACATGTCAACACATATATACATTAATATAATCAAACAGCTATAACAACTCAACATCATCATATATAACCCATAATCTGAATGAAATCATAGTGTTCCATACCTGGATCACTTGCAAGCAAGTGTCCTCAAAGAATAAGTCAATAATAGTATGCGCAGTAGAGCAGTATGTTACACTGAGAGAGGACAACACCCGAGAATGAAACGGGGGAGAGACCTTCCAAGACAAGGCATGTCTACCCTTCCAAAAATCATTATGACCCTACACCAAGATGAACTTGATCCCCCAAGAGAAAAATAGAGAAAAAACACCCACCAACCACATGTCTTACCACCCAAATCCTTTGTTTCTCAAACACCCACCAAATTTGAAATTGATATTGACCAAGATAAACAATAGGCCTATCACAAGAGAGCAAACCACCCGGAGAGAAAGGAGCATTAAGTGGTAGATTGAAAGAGACCCCACAAACAATCTCTAGACCTCAATTCTCTTAACTTGGAAATCAAACTAGCAACGAACCAAACCCCTTCCAAAACCAAACATTGCATCAAAACAAGACCAACAAATTGAAAAAAACAAAATAGGAGACTAACCAGGAGGGTTTCCCACTATTGTCACTTACCAATTCTAGGCTTGGATTCAACTGACCACAAACTAGGTAGTACCCCTACTTCCACCACCATGACTGTCTGCAAACCATTAACATTGGTTATACTACTGGAGATCTCAAATTGTACCATGATAACCCTTCCTACCATCATACGATGACCATCAAACCAATAATTTCCTTCTAGACAACATGAGTGATCCATTAAACCATGTGTACCTGCCCTGCAACCACCACAAACCAAGTTTTCATTGCAGTGCATGACTTCCCAAGACCACCTTCGACCACATGGGAGCAGTCATGATCCCCCTCGATGTCACCCCATCTGAGAATTCTATTAATTTTGAGTTTTTATACTAAATGTTCTAGTTTATATTATGGTGAGAATGCATATTTATGGGTATTTAAGTAAGTTTTTCAACATTAACCCTTATTGTTTTGGTCTTTCAATTTTTAGGATATAACTTTTAAAAGAAAAAAAATGTTATGTATATAATCATAACGTTTTATTGTTTTGTTCTTTCAATTTTTAGAATATAACTTTTAAAAGAAAAAAAAATGTTGTATTTAATCATAACATTTTATTATATATCTCTATATAATTCATAATTTTATAATAATATTTTATTTTTAAATTTTATAATAATATATTTTACTAATTTTTTATATGATAATAGAATAATTTATAAAAAATTATTTTTTTTAATAAATAAATTTCCGCATCCTTTAAAAAAAAAATCATCATCTTAAGATATAATCAACTAGAATTATTTGGAAGAGTTTTTTCTACAAATGCAATATAATCAACTAGAATTATTTGGAAGAGTTTTTTCTAAAATATATAATCAACTACAATTATTTGGAAGAGTTTTTTCTACAAGTGCAATGCACCTTTGGGTGTGCAATTTGACTCCATTACTTTTGTTCTTTAGTTACCATTATATCTATTACTTAAACTTCAATCCTATAATATTTTTTCTTATTTTTTTCAATTACTTTAAAGTGGTGTAATTACTTTTGTTCTTTAGTTATTATTATATTTATTACTTAAACTTCAATCCTATAACATTTTTTATTATTATTTTCAATTACTTATAAAAGTGTTGTAATTATTGTTTCAACTACATAATATATCACATAAAAAATACTTAAAGAAATAAGTGTTGTATGGAAACATAGTCCCTGCCAAGTTGGAATGGGAATAAATGCGACCGAGTACAGACACGTGGGTAGAAAGTTGAAGTACATTTGGTTTCCATGCAGAATAAAGTATTCCCGAATTAGTTTTTTCCGAAATTTATCAAAAATTATTAACATTTAGAAGGTTCTTTGACACAAAAAATTTAGCATTTCCGAAGTTTTTTTTTTTACATACGTTCGTGGACAAAAACACAAAAAAATTAGCATTCCTGAATTAGTTTTTTTTAAAACAAGGGTTCGTGAACACAATTGAAATTTAAATTTATCAAATTATAGGTTCCTAGACAGCATAAATTATACATACCAAATATGTTATTTTATAAAATAGATATTTACTTTTATACATTTGAAATATGTACTTTTATAAAGTATGGGATGAGATTTTATAGAGCATGCACGGAGCCCTGATTTCATACTTAGCTAGTTTTTGGATCATGGGTTCTCGGGTTGGTGGGCTGAAAATTGGGCTTCTGTTGTTTTGTGCCCTACAAATAGCACCCAGAGTTCCACGATATAGAAATTGAAAATCAGACTTGCGGACTATTTGAATTTTAAGGGCCTCGTGTCCAAAAAATTTAGCATTCCCGAATTAGTTTTCTTTACATACGTTTTACATACGCTCGTGGAAAAAAATACAAAAAAATAGTAGTAACGTCTGTTACATAGGTTCGTGGACAAAAGCACCGAAAAATTAGCATTCCCAAATTAGTTTTCTTTAAAACAAGGGCTCCTCGACACAAGAAATTGAAATTTATGAAATTATAGGTTCCTGGACAGCATAATTATACATACCAAGTATGTAATTTTATAAAGTAGATATATAGAGCATGCATAGAGCCCTTATTCCATACTTATCCAGTTTTTGAATTGTGGGTTATCGGTCTAGCGGGTTGTAAATTGGGCCTCTGTTGTTCTGTGGCCTACAAATAGCACCCAGAGTTCCGCGATATACAAATTGACAATCGGACTTGCGAACTATTTGAATTTTAAGGGCCTCATGTCAAAAAAATTTAGCATTCCCAAATTAGTTTTCTTTACATACGATCGTGGACAAAATCTCAAGAAAAATTTAGCATTCCCGAATTAGTTTTCTTTACATACGATCGTGGGCAAAATCTCAAGAAAAATTTAGCATTCCCGAATTAGTTTTCTTTAAAACAAGGGCTCCTAGACACAAGAAATTGAAATTTATCAAATTATAGGTTCCTGGATAGCATAAATTATACATACCAAATATGTAATTTTATAAAGTAGATATTTACTTTTATACATACGAACTATGTACTTTTATAAAGTTACTTTTATAAAGTTACTTTTATAAAGTATGTGGATGAGATTTTATATAGCATGCACGAAGCCCTCATTCCATACTTAGCCAGTTTTTGGATCATGGGTTCTCGGGATGGCGGCCTGAAAATTGGGCCTCTGTTGTTACGTGGCCTACAAAGAGCACCCAGAGTTTCGCGATATAAAAATTGACAAGTGGACTTGCGGACTATTTGAATTTTAAGGGCCTCTGTGGCAAGCAGTATGAAGGACAGGTGGTAAAGATGCAAGAAATGACATACTCTCTATATGTGCGAGTAGAAAAAAAGTAGTGAACACAATTTTGTGATATTTATATAAAATAATAATAAAACGTGTTACATATTCCTGGAAATTTAAAGAAACATATATATGTGTGTGTGTGTGTGTGTGTGTGTGTGTGTGTGTGTGTGTGTGAAATATGATATCTCAAATTTGAGTGAGTGATTTATGTCATATTTAATTTT
>JZKD02S1673402.1:774493-789531 GCA_000966675.3 Picea glauca
AAAATGACCAGGCAGGAAAAAATATGCATCAGAAAGAACAAAAAAAAAAAAATTGAAATAAAATAAACAAAATGTGTTCACATTCAACATAGCTGAAGATAAAAACTAGGAACACATAAATACATAAGACAAAAGAATAGTTTTATTTGGAATATATGAAAAAAATAATAGTTTGTTACATAATCCTGGAAATTTAAATGTGTTTTTCATATAGACTGGGATTGGTGCTCCCACGGACCATAAGAGAAATATGTACAAGAAATAGGACTGGAAAGAAGAAGTGGGACACAGTAGAGTGTAATACCTGAAGAGTAGAAATGGGAAGATATCAGTCTTTGGCTATAGATTTCTATTCAGAAAAGGTGGAATAACTGGATTGATAAAGAAAGGACTATCAATATACACTTAGAGGCATGGTACATATAAGTAATTTTGGTATTTGCTTGTTGATGCCTTTTCCTGTTGGTTTTCGTCGTCGACCCGCTTGAATAAATGGATTGATAAACAAAGGATTTATAACAATGTTCCATATAAGTAATTTTGTTATTTGCTTGCTGATGCATTTTCTTGTTGGATTTTGTCTACGACCCACTTCAAGTTCTCTTCAATATAGCTTCTCAAGGGGGCGACATTGATGTCATTCCGGATTTTAATGCTGAAAAGTTCATTTTCTAATTTGCTTAGATTAATACAAATATTAGACAGAGTCTGATGAATGTCTCCATTCTGTATCGAATAGCGGACTAGCTAGTTGTCCACGTGTTCTTCATGATATTCAAGAATCCTGTAAAAAAAATCCAAAGACAAGGCCTTAAAATTAGCAATTTGTTTATCGAAAGCTTGATTTCTTAACACAAACGAGTTGACGATTAAGTTGGGGTCCTGGAAGTCGTTTGTCCCTCCGGCTAAGTCTATTTTGGTGATCTTTGTGAATAATGTTTCTTTCTTTGATATTGCTTGCTCACGTGATTGGACGATAAGATACAGGTTCTTCACCTTCTCTTTCCAACATGCTTCTAATTGAGTGAGCCATTTTTTGGATGGGAGATCATGTTGCCTTCTTGTCATGTCTGGCATGTTGTTGACATGAAAGGCAAAAGGGACGACCGTGTGCAAATAGAAAATTTATTCATCTTTTAAATTTGTCTGCTGAAGTTGGAGCAATTTATGTGCCCTGCTTCCCAAGGAATACATATTTTGTGATGTTTCCCAGGCCTTAGTAATCAGTTCCATTCTTTTGTTGATATTTTTCTCCACATATCATCTACAAGATGCGAGGAAGCTAGAGGATCCTTTTAGATTTTTTGCATGGGTGCAGGGATTCGCATGCATGGTTGTTGCCAAAGGACTGCCAAGCAATGGCATAGGAAACAAAGCTTCCTCTAATTCCTTAATCTGGTCCTTTAGTCTGGAATTCTCGGCCTCAATGACTCCAACGGAATCATGAAGAGCATCTCCGGTTTCCATGTGAAGTTGAGAGATTTTGGACGGCTACATATTGGCAAAGTCAAGTTTTGAACGATGTTTTATTTTCTTATTTTTTACATGTGTTTTTTCAATAATTAATTTTTTTGATTCGCTTTCAAAAACAAAACTCTGGAATACGAAGGATTCATCTTCGTCAAAAATTTCGGCATCAACTATGTCCATTGGGTAGCCATGGTGAATTGTGTCTCCGGGCTGATCAAGGTTGCAGGATATGCTATCTAGATCAGCGTCAAGATCCATGTTTTCACTATAAATTTCGGGCTGCTCCACCTCCCGTACAATTTTTTTTCCCTTCTTCTGCACAAGAAGCTTGTGAGAACTATCAATTTTAGGATGAACTATTAATTTCTGGTCCTCGGGCCCGAAGATGTTCATTGTATCTCTACAGAACTGTTGTGGAGTTGCTTCCAATAGTTTATGAAAACGTCGGTTTGCTCCAGACTCTGCTTGAAATAAACGAATGGAGGGGACAATATAATCCTCCGGAAACGTTGGTTCAATGTGTGCGAATGGAAAATATCCTCAATCTCTTCGCTCATTAATGACAATCTCTATGCGTGTTGTATGTTGAGCTATTAGAAGTTAAGCTTAATTATTGCATACTTAGAAGTGTGAAGGTGGCGGTTACGTTGAAGAACATTTAAGGATTGGAGGTTTCTTGAAGGAACCAAGTTGACGGCGTGCCAATGACATTCCATGGTATTTGAAATTAACACTGGGAAGGGATAACAAAAGCCTCCGCAAATATTGGTTTAGTGCACATTAATGGAAGAACTTCTCGAGCCTTGCGCCCATCAATGAAAATCTAGATGGTGCCTGCACGATGACCTGTTAGCATTAGAGATTTAGAAATAAGACATATATATATATATATATATATATATATATATATATATATATATATATATTATTTCTTATTATGGACATGTGCAAAGGTGACGGAGACGGGGAAGAGCAAGTAAGGAAGGAATGGCCAAGTCTGAAAAGCGGTCGGACGGGCTTCAAAATAAGTTTACAGGCGAGTGTCCAACGATGAAACTGCATGAGTCAGAATTGTTGACTACAAAACGCGTAAAATGCAAGAGGGCATGATGGTGAAGTTCAACGGAGGGTTTGCATATTTGCGGATTTGTGGGAAAGTGGCTAAGTATGGAAAGTGTGATTTTGTGTAAGATTTCAGGGAGCATAGCGAAGGGAAGCATGTATACAGTCTTTGGATCGTGGGTTCTTGGGCTGGCGGGCTCAAAAGTGGGCCTTTATTGCTCTGTGTCTTACAAATAGTACCCAGACTTGCACGATATAGAAATTGAGAAGCGGACTTGTGAGCTAAACATTGCACTTCTATTGTTTTGTGTCCTCCAAACAACACTCGAAGTTCCACGATATACAAATTGACAAGCGGACTTACATACTTACGACAGTTTTTGGATCACGGGTTCTCGGACTGGCATGCTCAAAATTGGGCCTCTATTGTTCTGTGTCCTACAAATAGTAGGCAAAGTTCCGCAATATACAAATTAGTTGACGGACTGCAGGAATGGCGCCTTCAACGTTGCAATTGTCTACATGTATAACATATAACATATATGTTATATATCTAACATTATCTAAAAACCACGGCCATAAAATTAGTTGAGCAGTATGTGTACAAACCAGGGAAAACTAAATATGTGTATTTTTCAAGTATTTACGGATCGCCATTTTTTTCGATCGCGGGTTCTTGGGCTGGAAGACTCAAAATTGGGCCTCTATTGTTCTATGTCCCACAAATAGTACCCAGAGTTTCGCGATATAGAAATTGACAGACGGACTCCAGGACCGGTGGGTTCAAGATTGTGATTGTCTACATATATAAGATACAACATATATGCTACATAGCTAAGTTTCGGGCAGAAGAATGTATACTACGCACACAGGGCATGAGAGTTGGATGGCGCCCACAAAGGATTTTGTGGTCATAAAATTTTCGAACTATGAAAATGAATGGTGGTCGGTTGGACTCGTGATGTAGAGATATAGATGGACATGAAATCTGGCACTGCGTTGTCTGGGAACCCACGAGCATAGACATGGATTACGCAAGTTTTGGATGCAAGATGTACAATTGGAACACGGGAAATAAGAGTTCAATAACACCTAGCAAGGAACCCGCGGGCATAAAATTGGCTAAGGGAATGAAAGTTCTCGGTCAGACTCCTGGTACATATTTCATAATTATGTGCAACACCAACTGTGTCGTGACCAAACCAGTATGTGTACAAAGCAAGGAAAAATAAATATCTACCTTTATAATGTATGGGCATGATATTTTATAGAGCATGTAGGGATATCGCATTCCATACTTGGCCACTTTCTGGATCGCAGGTTCTCAGGCTGGTGGGCTAAAAATAGGCCGCTATTATTTCGTGTCCTACAAATAGTACCCAGAGTTCCGCAATATACAAATTGACAGGTGGACTTGCGGGTTGGCTAAGATTTTATAGAGCATGTACACTTTTTGGATCGCGAGTTCTCGGGCTGGAGGGATAAAAAATGGGCCTCTATTGTTCTGTGCGTTACAAATGGCACCAGGAATTCCGCGACATACAAATTTATGAACGGATTTGCAGGCTGGCTGGCTCAACATTGTACTTCTATTGATTTCGCAATATATAAGTTGAGAGACGGACTCCAGCGCTGAGGAGATCTGAGAAAGGAGCAATACATAATAAATATGTACTTTTATAAACTATGGACATGACATTTTATAGAGAATGTACAGAGTTGCACGATATACAAATTGAGAAGAGGATTTGCAGTCTGGCTGGCTCAACATTGCACTTCTATTGGTCTATGTCCTCCAAACAACACTCGGAGTTCCACGATATACAAATTGACAGACAGACTCCATGACTGTCAGGCTCAAAATTGAATATGTATTACACATTACATGTAATATGTAATACATATTACATGTAATATGTACAATATGAAATGGGCAAGTGAACGGTCGGGGTGGCGACATAAAAGTAAGTGTAAATATGAACACGTGTATCCGTCAGTTCCGGGCCTAGAAATTTTCTGAGGAACGAGTAATCCATACTAAATATGTACTTTTATAAAGTATGGATATCAGACGGATCCCTCATTCCGTACTTAGACACTTTTTGGATCGCGGGTTCTCAGGTAGGTGGGATAAAAATTGGACCTCTATTGTTTTGTGTCCTACAAATAGTACCCAGACTTCCGCGATATACAAATTTATCAGTGGACTTCGAGCTGGCTCGCTCAACATTACACTTATATTTTCCCATGTGCTCCACATAACACTGGAAGTTCCATGATATACAAATTGACAGATGGAGTCCAGGATTGGCAGGTTCAAGATTGCGATTGTCTACATGTATAACATATAACATATATGTTATATAGCTAACATTATCTAAAAACATTATTTTCAAGTACTAAATTATTAATAATGAATATTGATATTGTACAATTTAATTAAAGAAAATTAGCAAATGAGTCGCAAGGTTCCAGTCTGGGTCCAATTGTAGGTCCCCGAAGTGTTAGGCGCAAGATTAGATGGACATGAAATCTGCTAGTCCCCCGTCTGGGAAACCGCGAGCATAGACATGGATTACCAAGTTTTGGATGCAACATGTACACTCGGAACACGAGGAATGAGAGTTTGATAACGCATAGCGGGGAACCCGCGGGCATAAAATTGGTTAAGTAAACCAAAGGGCTCAGTTGGACTCATACTGCATATTTCATAATTCATGTGCAACACCAACTGTGTGGTGACCAGATCAGTATGTGTAGAAACCAGGCAAAAATAAATATGGACCTTTATAAAGTACGGACATGATATTTTATAGAGTATGTACGGATATGGAATTCCATACTTGGCCACTTTCTAGATCACGGCTTCTCGGGCTGGTGCGTTCAAAAAATAGGCCTCTATTGTTCAGTGTCCTACAAATAGCACAGAGAGTTTCGCGATATACAAATTGACAAGCAGACTTGTGGGGTGGCTGAGATTTTATAGAGCATGTAGACTTTTTGGATCGTGGGTTGTCGGGTCGGCGAGGTCATAAACGAGCCTCTATTGTTCTGTGCCTTACAAATAGCATCCACAACTCCGCGATATACAAATTGACAAGTGGACTTGCGGGCTAGCCGGGTCAACATTGTACTTCTAGTGATTTCCGCAAGATACAAATCGACACACAGATTCCATGGCTGGCGAGCTCCCAGAAACAAGAAATACATACCAAATATGCAAAGATCCGTTATTCCATACTTAGCCACTTATTTGGATCGCATACTTGCGGGCTGGCGGGCTATAAATTGGGCCTCTAATGTTTCGTGTCCTGCAAATAGCACCCATAGTTAGGCGATATACAAATTGACAAGTGGACTTGCGGGCTGGCTGGCTCAACATTGCACTTTTGTTGGATGGCGGACCTGCGGGCTGGCGGGCTCTAGGTGGGAAAAAAAAACACACACACACACACTTGCAAACAAGTTTGACAAATACACAGAGTATACGAAAAATTGTTTAGTATGGAAGACGGGTAGAAAAAAACGCACCTTTGCATGGATTCCTCCACATCTATAGTTAGGAGTTCTTTGTGGCGTCTAGTTTTCCTGTTTGTTTCTATGAACAAAAGTACAAAACAAAAGGGATATGAACATAAGTTAACATGTAAAGAAAAAGGCAAGCACTATGCACATATACTAAAAAAAATAGAATAAGATGAATAGAGTAACAAATAGTTTTTAGAAGGATGTACCTTCTTCTTTTTTTTCATAATGTATATTTTATAATTCAAGTAAAACACCAACTATATGGTCACCAAAGCAGTATGTGTAGAAATCAGGAAAAACTAAGAAGCTAGATAAAAAAAAATATTTTTATTTTTTTTTATCCAACAAGCTATACAGATATGCTTTGAAACATAGAAATATGACTTTGCAATATGTTTGATGTATATCTCATAATTCAAGTGCAATACCAATTGTATCGTGATCAGACCAATATGTGTCTAAGATAACCATATTGTATTGAGGAATGGGCACATTCGACCAGACATGGTCAATAAGTGTGTTTTGCAGATGGCTTGTGTTGTTCAAAAGAAAGCGGAAACTGTATTTGCACATGTAGTTTTCCAATTCTTTAGTTCTGCCATTATTTTGTAGCATGTCAATATTGAAGTCTCCTACAAGTACAATGGGTCCGTTCAGATGGAAATGGCACAATGCATTGGAAATAACATCTACTATGTTGGAGAATGTTGCATGGGGAGCAACATACAGATTCAGTATTGCAACTTCTGTTTCATGGAAAAAAAAATTGCAAGCACCACTTCAACATTCTTTTCTTCAATATGTATATGGTCCAAAATTAGTACATGCTTTTTCACCAATATCATCACCCCATGTGTAATGTAACTTGATATGCAATTGTGATTTAGGAATTGTTGGTTATGCATGCATAATGCCATGTTTGTTTCCTGCAAGCACAGAATATTGGATTGCATTGTATCATAGTCATTCAATATATCATCCATGTGTGCATTTAAGCTGCGTGTGTTAAGAGAGAGAATTGATACAGATGAATTTGTTTGTATGAATTGGTAATCATAATGCAGTTTTCATTTTGTGGTGGTCCTGAGTCGTTCCATTTCAATATCAACTTCTTGTTTCACTTTGAAGTTGTCTTTTGTGAGAGGACTTAGTAAATACAAGGAGTCTATGCTTCTGACACAAGACAGTTTTTTGTATACAAGTCCATGTATCTGAATTCCAGTAGGATGAAATGCAATATTATCAAGTTTTAGTCCTTGTGATCTATGGATTGTACGTGCACATGCAATCTTAATCGGAAACTGTTTTCGAATCTTCAGATGACATGTCTTTTCCGATGTCGATATTGGCTTTGATATTCGCAAAATAGGTTGTTTGCTTGTCGCTTGACTATATGCAGTTCATGGAACTTAATGCAAAGGACATCAAGTTTTTATGTCTTCGTATAGCCTTTCAATATTCCATCTGGACCATTGACCAAGCTATCATGTTAATCATAGTTACAGGCATATATTTCAACCAGCATTTCTAATTTGAGGATAAGTTGCAAAGGTAAAGTGACTATATGTTCATGACGTGGCACATTTCCATGGTTGTCTTATTCCAGGTCAATTGAATTGGTGATGATATCATCGCCATGCATGATCGATAGCATGTGGATGTTATGCATTGCAATATCCTTATTTTTGTATAACAGGTAAGGGAACGTTGGGTCTGTTGGTGTAGGCCGCAAGCACTTGAATTGATATATGTTAAGTCATCATATGTTTGGTTGTTTGTGCACATTCTATTCAGAATTGCAATGAATGTTTCATCGGTTTGCCGCATTGTAGTATGAAACTCAAAGCATTTAATATTGTCTCTCCAGAAGTCATGGGTCACTGTTTCCATGTTAATGGTAGGTTGTTCAAATATCAAAGAATCTTGGATGGGTTGTACCTGCTAAAGATCCCCATAGAATATCATGTCAATGTTTCCAAAGTATTTCATGTGCACATGTTTTATTCTTCTTAGTCGGTTGTCAATGGAATACAAGAACCGACTTACAATCAAATATGCTTCATATATAAAGACAAGTTGGAGTTCCTCATAAATCTTAGACAATGTATCCAACATTTCCTTGCTAAGTGGAAGAAACTGTGACTTGTTAAAAGGAATTAAAAATGCAGAGTGGATTGTTGTTCCACTTGCATTATATGTAGCTTTTCCTGTGTATGCAACTATTAGGCCCTTTGGTTTCATAGGATCAGAGGAATTGTTTGAATCATAGATTCGTATAAGCATTTGGAATAGTGCTTTCGTTGTGAATGTCTTGCATGTTCCTACTCCGCCTGTAAGGAACGAGTGCACGGGACTGTCCATGTTCAAGCATTTTTTAAGAGCAATGTCCTTTAGAATTGTTTGTTGTTCGCGATTCAACATATGTCTTATTCTGTTGTATTCATTATTTTATATTAGGAAAGGATGTTTTGTGACTTGAAAACCAAGATTCATACATTTTTCACTTCCACCTATTGGAGGACGAGGCAAATCTTCTTGCAAGTCATAGGACTCGGAAGGACTTCTGGTTCTTTTTCGGTTTGTGAATGTCTCATCATGATGGTCAAGGTTTTTTAGGTCATTAACTGCAACTTCTATATCACCCCATGTTGGATTAACCTTGTAGGTAAATCTAGCTTCATTTATGTGTACTATAGTCTCAGACACAACATACGCAGCCTCCCATGTAGAAAAGTTATGTTTTAATGTCTCTTTGTTTTCATCGAACAGAACGTACAGCAACAGTTTTTCTCTACAATAGTTTTCATAGTCACAATGTTTATTGTATTTGACAAACCATATCACAGAGGGTTTTTTTCTTTTTGATATGGGTGCACCATTCTTTTTGTAATGCGATACGAATTATGCTAAGAAGATATGCCTAATAGGAGATGGATGCTGGAGGTAATAATCAACAATAGAGTGACATAGCACGTCTTATGAATTGTCAGGCTCTTGTTATAGAAAAACCGGTGGTTTAAGCACAAATGTACGTTTTTCAAGTGGAGATTTGTTTATGAAGACACATTTTCTTGAACTACAAGTGAGGGGCGAGGAAAGTGAAATGTGAATTGCTTGATGAGAAAACGTTTGTTGAAGATTAAGCAATGTATTGCCAAGTATGTGTATCATTTGTATGGCATCAATATGACTTCTTTCATGTTCTTTGTGTATTCTTCTGAATGCACTTTTCATAGATTTGTCAACCTTTGTCATATACGAGGTACAGTACAATGTTGCAGCATATGCATTGAGCACATACTGCGCATTTGTATTTTCTTTCCACAAAACTGGCATGTCCTTGGAGAAATTGTTGTTCCAAATATGGGAAAGTTTTCGTTTAAGGAAAATTGTTGGTTGCCTAAGCATACATTGTATGGCTTGGATGTACTCATCTTATGATAGATTTAGATCTGTCAAGAAGGCATCGAAGCTCATCAGCTCGTCAAATTCTCCTTGTTCTAGAAATGCGAACAAGGATTTAGATTTCTCAACAACAACATTGTCCTCTAAACTAAGTGGCTCTATGATTCTTGTAGCTCTCATTGGTGGCACGGGAAAGTTTTATCTGCAATGTGAGTTTTTTCATTTTCTACAACTTCTTGTATGGTAATGTCTATGGAATTTGGCAAGTTATGGATCCAAATGATCTTTGTTGCATGTTATGTATTTATCCACAAATTGTTTGATCTCTGAATTGTTATCAGCTCCATAGACTGGTGCACCCTCTATCCACAACAGTGTGTGGTCATGTTCATTTCCCCTATTCTGGAATTTAGTCACAAAAAAGTAGTTTGATATTTTTCCAAAAAACGTTTCATCATGGCATATCAATTGTCTCAAAGCATTTATTCTATGTCTATAGTAGCAAGTACATGTCACTGGGTCTTTTCTTATGAGGTAGTCAATGTCATTATTTTCCAGTGTATCGATTTCTTTTTTATGTTTCTTGTTCCTACGCAAGTCAAATACGGTTGCTACCAATGGATCCCAGCAATGCTCTACACTTGTAAATGTGATGAAAAATGTTGGAGTGCCCAATTGTTGGATCATTACAAAACTTGTTTTTTTTATTTTGTTGCAAATAGTCAGGAGAGGTGCGAATGTTTTTGAAGTCTATGTATCCAATATCAGATTTCAGAATTTTTTCTAGGTTTACTTTGTACTTCACATCCTTGGCCAACAACTTTCTTCCTTGTAACTGGCCTTTTCTTATTCGGACCCACATGAAGGAGAGAACTTTCTTTATTATTATGCGCATTGTTTTGAAAAACAAATTTGTTATGTGACAGGAGAAGTAACCGCTTGAATATAGCAGCTCCCATCAGACTATTTTATGATAACTGAATTGTTCTGTAATATCAGTGGCATGTGGATCTCCATAGAAGAGTGTTGGAAATTTCATTTCCTCAGTGAATTTGTCCTTGAATATTCTAAGTGGACGTTGCCCCTCAGCAGGTGCAATTTTGACAATCTTGTCTTGCAAGTCACGAATGCACTGTGAATTAGTGAATCCATGCACCAATGTCTTAGTAGGTGTTTCATTCTCCGATTCATCACTTGTATCAAATTCACTAGGATTTTCGAGAGTGTCTGCAGAGTTTCCATCCTCTTCTGCAAGAACACTATTCCAGTTGTCATTTATACAAATGTTTTATGCTTTGTACAAGGCCCTGGAACATAATTCCTCTAATGCTTTCATAATAGCATGCACACGCACTTTGCCTATCTAATAGGAATTTTTGTATCACAAGCGTCTTTTCAAAGCCACAGCAATTGTCATCGTATTGCTAATGAATTGTGGCAAGGCTTTTTGCACAACATCCAGTTGAACATGCACATTAATAATTGATCATGTTAAGCCCATCTGGTGTCGTTTATAGCCCCAAGGCCTGATTTGAGCAAATGTAATCCGCATAGACACAAGTCTCTCCTCAAGTTCCATAAGTGCACTTACATCTGGCAGTGGTGTATTACATCTTATTTGGGCAGGGGTTGCAAACTGTGGCAGTTTTCCATTTTCAAGTGACCATTTGCATGGAAGACAAATTTTGCCACTGGAAAGTGGTTTATCGTGCATTGTCAAGCGGAGGTATTCTTCTTGCAAATCAGGCATGAAAGACTTACTATTTTTTTAGAAATTCAATTGTTCACAAATTGCACATGCAATGGAAGGAGTGTCTTTAATTTGTTTCATGTAGGTTTGTCTTGCATTTTTCTTTCGCAGGGAAGTATGGGTAGAAACTGTTTCCTGGTTTTCATTGGTAGTAGTGCATGGTGTTGCTTCTATCCCATGAAATGTCACAGTTGCATGACCATTCTGGGATATGTGACTGTACATGTTTATGTTATGTTCTGCACGAACAAATTTCTTTATATTTTGATATGTGAGTTTCTCTCTAAAAGGAACCGTAGCAATGTATTTTTTTCTCTCGCGCGTGACCTTTTTCAAGTTGTGGTAACTTACTTTATGTTTCTTGCCCAAGGGCATGATGAGCTAATGGAAATTGGGATGAATTTCACTCTGACTCAGATTCTGATAACCTAGTCCACATTTTCTTTTTAAGGACTGTATGGCCTCATCACAGCTGGGACAACGTTTTTTGTTTAAGGCCTATATGGCCTCATCACAACTGGGATGAATTTGACGCATAACTTTTTATCAAGTTGTGATAACTTACTCTACATTTTTTGTTTAAGCCTTGTATGGCCTCATCACAATTGTGATGAATTTCACGCATGGTTCTTTTTTTCAAGCCGTGTATGGCCATATCGCAACTAGGAGGAGATTCATGGATATGCATGCCACGCGTATGTAGATTTGATGCGGTTTGGGTGGCATGGACATTCAACCCTGAACCACCGATATGTCCAAGAAAAGGTTCATAATGGATATGCATTGTATTTGTTTTCAATGAGAGGATGTCAATTGTTCGATCGTAATTTGAATCGGTAGACCAGGAATGGACAGTGCCATCTGGCAAGGCCGACCAGACCTGGATATTCACTCTGAATATCATAGATATCCATTGCAAACAGAATATGCAACCCTTCACATTCCCTTTTTCATATGGAAGCGCCATGTTTACAAGGTATTCCTACCAACTTCCAATTGCCAGCATATTTTCTAGGAGATATGGCCAAAGGTGTTGATGCAAGCACCTAAAAGCATGTTGGTTGTCGCCTATAATTGCATTGAAAAAGGATTGTATAGTGTAAAGCTGAAATGATTGCACATCGAACTCCACTTCTACCAAACAACAAATTGCATTGAACAAACTATCTCCACAGCTAGACACAACATTTGTTGCCAGATGTAAACCATGGCAATCTATGCGATGCATAATCTGTTTCCATTGCGATTCAAGGTATTTACAAATGAGGGACAAGTAAATATGAGTTCCTTCAACATTGCATATGGACATTTTTCTGTAGTAACAGTAGTGGTTCATAATGACCACTGACAGCATTGGCATCATGGAACAAGATGCAATATCGATTGTCAGATGCAGTTTTGTTGAATAGTAGATATCTTGTTTTTCTTGTCAATGACCATATTCCAACTGATATATTGAGCCAGTTAGACAGCCACCATATACAAAATGTATCTCTCCAAAGCCCCCTCTCATGTGTAGGCAGAACTGGAGATGCAGACAACCACATATTTGAAAAATACGTAGCGACATCATGTATTCCATGCAACTGTCAAAGAAAATCAGATTCCAGTTTGTATTCATAGGACTCCAATGCCTCAGCATCGCCATTTTTTAAACAGCCCAAGAAATAATCTAGCAATCCATTGCGCAGCTCGGTCGATGAATACCGGAAATGCAGTAGAACCTGAAATGTATCGAAAAGGAAATCCCCTACAGTATACGAGAATGCATCCAATCTAAAAAGGTCATTGCTATGCAAAACCACGTCAATGTTGTCATGTACAATGGACTGTGTATCTATTTCATACGATTCAACATCTATTACTTCTTTCATCTTTTGAAGTGTGATTTTGAAGTTGTTTGTTAGATACTTTCAGTTTGCATGAAAACACAGAAAAGGGGGAAAAAAAAATAAAGTAGCAAAAAAAATAGGAAAGCAAAATAGGAAAACTACAAGCGCAAAACTGGGTACCAATCCCCGTATGTATCTTTCAACCTTATTCTTCTCAACTTCAATCCCCCCTAGTCCCCATAGCAGATGACAAGAAAACAAACCCACACTGGAAAGTGAACCAAACAAAAAAAACAACACAAATAAATAACCCCATGAATTTACTCAACAGAAAGACAACAGGTGGACGCGGTTTTCTAACCCACAGAATAAAAGCATTCTCTGCGTCTACACCCTGACGGATGGTAAACCCCTCTACATTGGAATTTTTGAAATAGTTATGGATGCGGCAGCCGGCATATGAAGACGCATGGCTTCCAGGAACAGAAATTAAGAGCATAGACAAAGATAGTCTGCGACATAATTTGGAGGCAAGGACTCCCACCATTGAAAAATAGAAACAATAGCGAAACTTACCCGTCAACGAGGGATGGCAAGAGCTCAACCCCAAGAAAACTGGAAACCGCAACAACAGGTCCAACATCTTACAAAATTGAAGAACAACAAACCAATGAACAACTACGAAGAGGTCCAACTGCAACTGCAGAACCTCAACTTGGCAAAGTTGAATCAAACAAGAACAAGAACCATGGAACGAAGCAGTGAACAAGCATCGACCACTGAAGCAGTGATGCCAACCATCAAAAAAATAGAAACGAAACTGTATTGCAACGCATCTATACAATAAACATTTAAGACTGTCATACATGTTAGGTAAACACTAAACACTGTCAGGACCGTCGAAGGGCGTAGCCTTGTGCAAACATTTAAGAAAAAATGCAACGTGACAGGCATGTTCTCTCGAAGCACCCAACAATAAAGCAAAAATCACACATAGTAATATGCTATAGAATGTATTCTAGCTAGCAGAAAATGCTAAATGAAACATTCGAACTAATGCTAGCATTAATCCACCTTTGACCAATGCATAAGAAAATATATGATTCAAAAAGACCATATACGATCAAATACTTTGGATATGGCAACATACATAACATTGGGAATAGTGAAGCCGACAATAAGACCTCCAATCCATTGTCCAAACAAATCTTGACAAACATGGTACTTTCTATTATATAAAAAGCGATGTTTTCATTTCCCTAGTTCCAACAATAGATAATATGGAAATACTTGTGATCAATGCACAATCTAATACGAGATCAACAATTTATCAATTGCTATAATCCATATATGCCTATGGCATGGACTAATAATATAACATGTATATTTTTACTACATACATATATTCATCTTACATACTTTTCACTATAATTTAAATAATAGTTATATAATCTTCACTATAATTTAAATAATATTTATATATTTGGTTTAAAAAAAAAAAAAAAAAAATCTTTAATTTTAAAACAAAGTTTTCTGCATTTGTAAAATTAAAATTAAGAAAACATAAAAGTTATTAACAACTATAATAAATAACTCATCATTAATATGTAACCATAAATTAGGAAAACCTACCGCATCATTAATATGTATTTCTTGAAAAATGAATCATCCTTTGATTCCTCCCCTATGTTATGACTTCCACTCTTATGTGCTTTAGGAGTTCCATCTTCAAGTAGAATACATTTTAACTTATGAATGAAGTTAGCATCTATGTTTTTTTTTTTTTTTCAATATTTTATCAACTTTCTTTTTATAAAGGTATACACATATATCATTGATATAACTTATCTTCTCATTTAGTTGTGAGTCTTTGCCACTTTTACAAGTTTTAGAGATTTCAAATCATTTTCTATATAAACACTTTGCTAAAAGTTTTTTTTTGGTTGACTTTATATGTTAACAAGCATTTTTTTAATATAGTCCTGCATTGA
>JZKD02S1673402.1:798098-825165 GCA_000966675.3 Picea glauca
TATATATATATATATATATATATATATATATATATATATATATTATTTAAAATAATTTTCATGAAAATTATATCAATGAGTTTTTTTTAAGTATTTAAAATCATTTTATGTTTTTTTAAAAGATAAGATGTTTGATATTATCATTATGTAAATAGAAGCACTTAAAGAATTCTCATGAAAACTACATCGATTGGGATTTTTAAAAGTATTTAGAAATATTTTACGATTTTTTTTAAGATAAGATGTTAGATATTATTATTGTGTTGGAAGTGCATTTTTCTTTAATTTGAAAATATTATATTGTAATATATTTGGTATATAACATTATATTGTAATAAATTTGGTATATAACATTTTAAAAAGATAGTTTTGATAAAAAAAAATTATAAGAAAATTCCCATGAAAACTATATCGATTGGGCTTTTTAAAAGTATTTAGAAATATTTTACAATTTTTTTAAGATAAGATGTTAGATTTTATTATTGTGTTGGAAGTGCATTTTTCTTTAATTTGAAAATATTATATTGTAATATATTTGATATAAACATTATATTGTAATGAATTTGGTATATAACATTTTAAAAGATAGTGTTTATAAAAAAATTATAAGAAAGAATATATATTTCATTAGTCTGTCACATTAGTCTGTCACCCCATCCGGGAGGTCTGTCACCCCATCCGGGAGAGCTATGTAGCCTTGTTAATATATAGTATAATGACATTTTAGGAAATTTTATTATAAATGAACATAAATAAATAAAATATTTACTTAAAAAAATTTCATGAAAATTATATCAATGAATTTTTTTAAGTATTTAAAATCATTTTATGATTTTTTTTAAAGATAAGATGTTAGATATTATCATTACGTAAATAGAAGCACTTAAAGAATTCTCATGAAAACTACTTCGCTTGGGATTTTTACAAGTATTTAGAAATATTTTACAATTTTTTTAAGATAAGATGTTAAATATTATTATTGTGTTGGAAGTGCATTTTTCTTTAATTTGAAAATATTTTATTGTAATATATTTGGTATATAACATTATATTGTAATAAATTTGATATATAACATTTAAAAAGATAGTTTTGATAAAAATAAAAAAAATTATAAGAAAATTCTCATGAAAACTACATCACTTGGGCTTTTTAAAAGTATTTAGAAATATTTTATGATTTTTTAAGATAAGATGTTAGATATTATTATTGTGTTAGAAGTGCATTTTTCTTTAATTTGAAAATATTATATTGTAATATATTTGGTATATAACATTCTATTGTAATAAATTTGGTATATAACATTTTAAAAACATAGTTTTGATCAAAATAATTATAAGAAAGAATATCTATTTAATTAAAGTTATTTGAAATTTGAAATTAGTTTTATCTATTTGAAATGTCCAACTTATATGGATAAGATGATATATGAGAGAAAAACATGTCTCTACAGGGATTTGAACCTCCATAAAAGTATGAAATGACTCCACTTTATCATCTAACTATGTTGTTGTTGATAATTTCTATAAAAATTAGACTTGGTGGATGATGTTGGATCTATATTAACCTCTTTAATGCAGTACAATTACTTTATTGTTGTGTTGCACACCTCATTTTATATTGCAATCTACAAATCAATTCACTAACCTCTTTTATCCATTTAACTATGTATCAAAATTTTCTTATAACATTGTTGTTTCTTGTATTTACATAGGGTAGGAGAACTCCAATAGTAAAATGCAAATTACTTGAGATGGCTTAAAAATGGCTTAAAAAAGAGGCATAAATGTAGACCATGCAAATTACTTGAAATGGCTCCAAAAAAATACCAAGGACAGGAATGTAAACATATTGAGCACTTGAAAATAAATTATAACCATATAGTATTTTGAGGAACTTAGAAAAATGTATCATTAAATGTAGACACATGCTAGCTACTACTTGTAGCATTTATATTATTTCTTTAGATATATGTAGCAATCCTCGAAAGGACGATGGGGAGTTTTGTATTTCTATTTAATTGATTTTGATTAATCAATCCCTAAGGAGATATGAAACCTATATTTACATTTAATATGGTTAGGAAAAGGATTCGTGAAATTTAACCTTTTAAAAAAGTACTTTTACCAACAAGTCACAGGGAAATCCTAAAAACATTTAATATGGTTAGGAAAAGGATTCATGAAATTTAACCTCTAAAGACCTACCTTAAAAAATACTTTTCCCAACAAGTCACAAGGAAATTCTCGAATATTAAGGTTGATTTGGGGTTATTGAATTGGTCTCTCACTTTCACTTTATCTTGAAAGGGAGAATAAAAGAAAAAACATAAAAATATGGCATAGAATTGATTTGTTTTCCATCCTAATGATTAGTTGAGATTACCATCCGACTAAAATTAGTTTTTCAAATCATATGCCAAGCCCAATAACTATAATTACAATATCAATAAAAAACAATTAGATTTTAAGTTGAGGTGACCATCTCACTAAAATTAATTTTTCAAATCATATGCCAAGCCTAATAACTATAATTACAATATAAAAAAAACAATTAGATTTTAATTAATCATATTTATTGAATTTGGATTGTACACCATGGTTGATTAAGGAAGGAGTTGAAAGGTTGATTAAGGAAGGAGTTGAAAGGCACAATTTGATGATTGAGCTCTTTCTACATCTCAATGTTCAATGTTTAAGTTAAGCAAATAGCATACATACTATGGAAGAGAGAATGAATCAAAGTAGTAATAGCAAAGGTAGACATAAGTCCTTCACTTTCACTTTATTATTCTTTTCTTTAACATCACGACACTCCTTCTCTTATGCTAAATAGTTGATGTGCATCCTTACTCTAATTGTCAAACCCTTCATATACATCCTTGGTTTGTTGGTATTTGATGTTCTTTCAATGAAAAATATTTATAAAAATATGTTAGGGTTATATATGGAACCACAAAGAATTGGACCAAAGAGTTTACATATAGAAGATGGATGATCATATTTTTCATTTACTTAGAGGTGGCCTTGCATGATATCTTATGGTCATCGGTTAAAAAATGAAAGAAAAAAATTAATTTCATGCTTTAGATATAACAATGACTTTATTGTACCTAGTTGATGTAATACTTTCATGAAGTGGTTTGGAGCATAGATGAAAAACTCATCAAAAAATTGGTAAAATTGAAAAAAATTGTGATTCCAAATTAAAAAACAAAATCTTCATTTTTAACAAAATTCATGATAACATAATTTTAAGAAACATCACCATTTTTCAAAAAAATGTGTGCCATGGTCCCAAAAATTGCTAGGTGGTGTTTAAGCTCTCATAAAGTGGCAAATTCCAAGGTTTTCGGTTATTTGTCTTTGTAGTAGTTGGGGATTGAGAGGGAATGATTTTATCATCGTTAACAATTGATATTATGAGGGCCACACAATCATTCTCACTACCATCAAATATTTCTACTTGGAGTGGGGATCAATTTCTATCTACCTACAGATTGCATATTCCCAAATCCTAGGTATTTCTTAAAATTCCACACTCTAACTAGTTTTTCTTTTCCAAAATTATGCAAGGATTTTGTTGGGATAAATATTCACCTTAGTAATCATAGATTTCAGACATTAATTATCAACCCAGGGTCCAAATGCTTGTGAGATGTCGTGCACTGTATATGCAGGCTACAATTTCACATCTTGCATTTATTATCTAATATGCTTTCTAAGAAATGGAAATTGCATTGCAGAAAAGGAAACACACCACACAACTAAGAATTAAAGCAAAATAATTCAATCTTAGCAATGACCATGTACTTGAACATGGCCATGCTTACTAAGACCTTGCTTTCACCAAGTTATCTTTTGATATGGATGAGATTTTTTCTTTCTATAAATCATTACTGCTATTGTTAGCAAGCTTTTGATAAAAATAAACATACTTGCATAAAGAAAATGCATAGCTCATGAAATCAAATTATAAAATGAAATGAAAACATATGAAATAAAAGACTACTATGATCTATTTGGAGTGAGCTCAATTCTCCCAATAACAAGGTAGCAAACTACTCTACAACATTGTAAACTAAATCAAGACATAGAACTAAAGAATGACAAATTACGTGGATAGAAATTCCAAGAACTTTATTCTATTCCATCATAATCTAGACATATGCTCCAAGAGTCCTCCTTTTGGAATGGAGAAGGCATTGTTATTTATACATGAACTTGCTTGAAACAAATAATAAATGTAGATCCAAAATATCCTCAAACAAACTATTCAACAATTTCTTCATAATTAGGATCTCAAACCAACTCATAGCTAATTCCAAGATCTTTTCTAACTCCCATTGGATTTAGGATACTTTTGAAAGTCAAATTCGAATTATGAGATGTGGCTTATAACAACAAGCCCAAAATACATCCCAAATGGCATGTAATGATGTTTGACTTCTTGGATCCACAATATATTTGATGGAGATCTCCAAATATTTTAGAAGAATCAAATTTGTACGCATATCCACCACCAATTTGTCATCTTTATCTCTAAAAAATTTAAAACCATAATTTGAAATAGCCAACAAATAAATTGTAGCTACCCAAATTAATTTGGAATATATGAGAAATGTAGAATAATGGATTTATACAAATGGGTTTTTTTAATAATCCATCATCTACAATTAAAACCATATTTCATTATTGAGCATCTTTTTTTTAAAGTGACTCCATGGTTGGTGGTGGTCAACTCCCACATCTGCAAGACATGGATCTAAAACAATTCCTAAATTGAGTCATTATTCATAAGTAAATACAAAATACACCAAAGAGCACCTGAGTGGGCCCAATGGTTAAGAACATGTGTTATCTCTGGGGAGGTCACAGGTTCAAAAACCGGCGGGGGGTAGGGATGCTCATATTGGCCCGTTGTGACAAGGCTAGAAGGGTAGACGACCCCTGGGATAGAGGTTCACTTCGGTGGGCCTCAGGACGTCTCGGCCCCTGCTGAGTCACAAGTTATTGGTATATCTGGCTTGCGGGTTGTTGGATATACTCTTGGGAGGTTGTTACCATGGTTAAAAAAAAAAATACAAAATACACCAATTCTTCCAAATGTTAATCATAATTCAACGAAATACTAAGAAATGCAATGGAAAACACTTTAAACCAAAATCCCGCAAATAAGCATTAAAAAGGATTAATACAAGGTCACGGGGAAGTGAAAAGGATTAAAAGTAAGGGCAAAAAGGGTGGCAAAAGATGACATTTCTATGACTCAACATCTCCCCCAAACTGAATTTTTTGCATGTCCTCATGCAACCCTGCACCTGTGTATCAACCAAGATAAATGAATGATGCTTCCATTTTTAATGCACAAATTTTAAACGAGATCGTTGTCAATACCTCTGTTGAAGAGAAAAATTCATCAATTTCATGCCCAATAAAATCCCTTTAAGTAATGGATGATCCATTTCTCAAAATCTACAATTCTCATTAATGAATCTTATCCTAAAGCAAAATCATGAATGCAAAAAACCATTCCCCATAGAAAAAGTAGTTGATCCATCAAGCAATTTTTCTTCATAAACATTAGCACAACTACTTAGAGAATTTTAGAGATCTTGTGACAATATTGATCCAGTCGAAAGTCGGTGTCCACCCACCTATTCCACTAGCTCAAAATAGGGGTTTCCACCTTGGCATTGTTTCTACAACTTTTCGGGTCCTAAACTTCTAGGGTTGTTTTGAAGCCCTAAACAACGTTTTCTGGGCTCGCCACAATCATTTTGTATACCTTACCCAGAGTGTGATGAAAAAATGTGTAGTCCTCAGATAGACCTGTCAAAAGACTATTGTGCACCACAAATGGAGATCACATGCAAAAGTTACGCCCTTGGGAAGTTGGCATACCAAATACCCCCATCAGGGCCCACAAACCTTTTGGAGTTTCATCTTCTGGGGTTTTGGTTTTGGATTTTATTTATGTTAAAAAGGCCTCTAGAGCCTCATTGTAACCATCGTCATCTTCTTGTGAATGAGCATAGCCATCACGTCTCTTCTCAGAGATAAGCTACCACCATTCTAGCGAGTCATTCACTCTGTAATTTTACAGTTTCTGTACATTATCTCATTAATAAAAATTGTGCATTATTGTATTTCTGTGTTTATTGCAATATCTTTATATATCTCATTGTTATATCTATGCCTTCATTTCGTTCTCAAAATAATCTGGATCAAATATTCACTTCAACATAATCACCATAGGCAGATTTGTAGCACATGTACAATGTTCTGCAACCAAAAAGTAGGTTTTGCAGCCAGAAGGATCTGCAGCGAAAAGAAGGTTTTGTAGAAAACTACAACATATTTGAAAATGTGTCTTTTATCCTAAATTCCAAACTAGGTTTTGGAGATTTGTGGTGGGGTTGTTGGCAATACATTTATGCTTTCTCTCTACCAAAAATTGGAGATACCCACATCACGGATCTTGAGATAAAGAGAAAATGGTTGTAGGTGACTATGCTTAATTTATCAAAATTTACGAACGGGGTGTGTGAGAAATTTCATGGGTTTTTTCATCTTGCCATAATGCTTCTCTCCTCCAAATTGTTTGAATACCCAGTTCATGGTTTGCAAGACATCCTCAATTCAATTTCTACACTTTTGCAAAAAAAAACGTGAATGAGTAAAAAAAAACATGAGCTTGAGTGCAAAGATATTATGAGCGCCCATTGATCTATGTTTAAACTTTCATAGAACCAATCCCTTCTAAATCATGTGAACAAGTCATCCATAATTTGGATCTGTGGTTTAAAATTTTGAAGATATTATGGCAAACAATAGCTCTAACAATGATATTGATGACGCCACATATCACAAGCAACTCAAATGTCAACCAAACAACTTAGATCTATCCAAGGTTGCCAAAAGATGAGTTAAGATTTCATTGTTCTCTTCACAACCACCATACCCCTTCCATATTCATTTCAAGGGATATGAAGTTGTGTGGGATTGTGTAATGGCCCAAACCAACAAGCAAAAATTAGCAAAGTAAATATGTTCAAGGAAGCACAAATTCGCCCACAACAAATTAATAAAGGACGTTTGGTTGTAGACTCCATACCATCTCCTCCAAACTGAAAACAGAGCATGTCCTCATGCAACATTGTCTAAGAGGCCTCACATTGCTAGAATTTCTGCACCTCTTGTAAATAGTGAGATGACAACATCATTTTGATAGCAAATGTGTGATCCGTTATTGTTGACTTGGCAATCTCTCTGGGATTTTTTTGGTACTGAACACTTGGCTAGATTCTAAATAATAACTTGATCTCCAATATTCTGGATTGACTCTTGTGCAAATTGATCTCAACCTTTTGAAGTTAGAATCTTGTCATCTATAATGGGCTCCTATGAGATTTACTTTTTCATGATCTATTTTTCTTAGCCATGAGAGATTTGGGCAAAAGAACTTGTTTGCGGCAACAAATGAATAGCTCCACAAGCATGAATTTTAGGGTTGTCAAGAGTTCATATAAGTTACCAAAATAAATCAGAAAAATACTATTCTATTGTTATTTTCAAGTCATCTTTCCGACACAAAAATTAGTGCATTCTCGTTCTCTAGGAAGTCATTAAAATCAAGTTGATATATGGATCAGAAAGTAGCACAAAAATATTCTCGATTGTTGTTGTCATGATCTGGCTTGGAGAAATGTCATATTTATGCCATGGACCTGTTTTGATGTCTTAGAAACTACTCGATTACATATGATTTCAAATATTAACAAAATATGGTGAACCCAACTCTATCCCAGACTGCCAACAATAGTTCATATACTCTTGTTGAAAGTAAAATAGAGATGAGTTTAGATTTTCCCTCATATTAGATGTGATGTAGCCTCCAATGAGTATTACCCTGATTTATGTTTGATGGTAACCCTGTAACTTGCAACAACTTTTGAAAATGTGTGTAACGTATCGTAGCTTAACCGGGGAACATTACTACACGGAAAACACATAAATTCAAAAATCGCTTCTACTAATTAATTCATGTAGCCTACCATCTACGATTTAAACACATATTCAACTAGAATATGATACCCATAATTAAATTCATTTGCATCACTCTAAAGGATCATGATTGCAACTAATAAAGTCATTCACAATAGCAATAAAACATTCACATATACATAATTAAGTACATCAATTAAACTCATGAAATAACTTGGAAAAACAGATAAAAAATTATCTTTTAAAACACTTGTGCTAACAACTGCTTGGGAAGAACGTTCTACCCAACCATAGACATGTTTCTCTAAATCTCAATAGCAAGTCACCCTGAGTTGGGGCTAGGAATCCACAAAAGAAGGGTGCCTCTCACAATCCACTCTCAACTCAATAACACACAACCCATTGGTATTCTCCTATAGCTATCTTGAATTTCCTCTAGCTCTCTTCCTCTTGACCTACCCAACCCAAAAAATGTACCCATTCACTAATATCATTCCATAAGGAATCCCATTCATTTATCAGGGTCTCTCTAGCTCAAGTAGCCTGGAATATCTCTACTCAGAACTCACTGTCGAGAAAACCACCTGCAAAAACAACAACAAAAACTTGTTGATACAATGCAACTCACCCAGGAGTTCACTCTTCAGGCCTGACAACCTGGCTCTTCAATTTCCAGCTCCAAAATGTTCCAAAAACACTCCAGCATGCTCCATAATTCGCCCAACCTTCTTGATTCAGCTTCCAAGCTCTTCTCCCCTATCCTCTACTTGTTGTTCATGAAAAAACTGAATGTGTAAAATTGCCTATTACTACCCGTACGAATTTCCTCTCTTTTCCCAAGACAGTTGACTGCTCACTTTGCCCAAAGTTGATTGTACTTCGGCCCAATTCTCTCCAATAACTATGGGATTTGAATCTGACACCCACCCTATGACATGTATTCAATGATTGGGCTCTCATACACTCAATTAGAAAATAGAAGGTTTCCCCAAATGATAATAAATTCAGAAAAGTGGGTTTGAATTAATACCCATAAATAATTTCCCCCTTAGACCCCTCTTAGACACTCCCTAGGCATTCCCCCTTTTTATTGTGGATTATTCAGTCGCCATCTCTTTCCATATTCCCAACAACTGGTATCACATTATATTTATTTACAATTAAGAAAATATATTTTGCATATTACATTGTTCGATCATGGCCACATTCATACCTACATTATGCATTAATTAAACTTGGGAGTATAGTGGGGATGTTACATTCCACCTCCCCTACAATAGTGCATCGTCCTCGATGAAAATCACCATGCCGAAATACATATACAATTTTTACATCACAATACTCAGAAATAAAACAATTTCTGCAATTTTTACCCTCCCACAGCAGTCCCAACCATAATTTCTTGTTCTTCTCAATCCTGATAACCCAAGCATTACGCCCCCTTCACTACCTTCAGTACATCGGGCTACACCATTATTTTATCAGGGATATCAGCATAGGAAACCAAGAATTATGAGATGTGGTTTTAGAAACTAGCTTCCCAAAAATGGAGTTACATTTTTAGCTATTGTTTTCTTCAAAATTGACAAAAATTGTGGGTATTCCTCCCATATTATTTCTTCATTCTCCCATGCTACATATTCAGGACTGTAGAAGGTCCATTGAACCTTTACCAACCCTATTTATTTGTTTTGGAGCACTTCTACTTTCTGGTCCTTGATGCATATTGGTTCCCCCTAGAAATCCCCTTCGTTTTCCACCTAGATCACAGTCCAATCAATTATATGGTTAGGGTCAAGCACATATTTCTTTAATAATGATACATGAAATACATTATGCACTCTCATGGATGTAGACAATGCTAGCATGTATGCACTTGCCCCTATCTTCTCTAATATTTCAAAAGGCCCACAATATCTTGCTACCAAATTTGGGCAGCAACCCAATCTTATCCAACTTCTTTTCACTTTCACTTTAAGAAAAACATGTTCTCCCCCTTTAAAATATCTAAAAACTATGTTCTTGTCTATATAATTTTTTTGCCTACCTTGGGAAGCCTTTAAATTCTACATGATCTTTGTCATTTGCTCTTCCATGTACTTTAACAATTCTAGCTCAATGATAGCTTTGTTTGATGGGTTATCCCAACTCATTGGTGTGTTACATTCCCTACCATGCAAAGATTCAAATGGACTCATTTTTAATTAGTCTTGATGCCCATTATTATAAGAAAACTCCACTAAGTGGATAAAGTCTTCCCATTTTGATGGTCATTCCATCACATACATACTGATAATGTCTTCAATTATCCTATTGGTCCTCTATGTTTTCCCATCTGACTCTAGGTGATATGTCATACTAAGATTCAAATTTGTCCCAAATCCTTTGAACAAACCTTCCCAAAATTTGGATGTAAACTTGGAATCTTTGTCTGAAACTATTGCATTAGGCACTCCATGTAGTATGTCCACTTCCTTCATGTAAATCTATGCAATGTTTGTTTCTTTGTATATTGTCTTTACAGGAATAAAATGTGTTTCCTTAGTCAATTTGTCCACCACCACCCCCATGGAATCATGTTGCTTCATTTTTCTGGACAACTTTGTAATAAAATCTATTGTGGCCACTTTCTACTTCCATTCTGGAATGAGCAATGGCTATAGCGATCTTGATGGATGTTTGTGCTATGTCTTTACCTTTTGGATCTCTAGACACCGGGCTATGTAGTTGGACACTTATTTCTTCATTCCCAACCAAAAGTATTGGCTCCTTACAACTGTAATAGATTTATGATATCCTAGGTGCCCAACATATGACACATTGTGCATTTCTCCTAGCACTATATTTTTCAACTTCATGGAATTTGGCACATACACCTTGCCTCTGTACAAGAGGATTCCACCCTCTTCCAATTCATAATTTTTAATTTTTTGTTGTAAATTGCCTTGCTGTAAATTTTCTTTATTTGCAAATAATGTTGATTTGAATTTGCAGCTTCCAGAATTTTATCTTTTAAATATGTCATGTACATGCTCATGGCTGAAATATGCACTTCATGATCTCTTTTGTTGAGTGCATCATCCACGTGATTTTATTTGTCTTTGATATGTTTAATTTCAAAGTCATACTCACTAAGAAATTATATCCATCTAGTTTGTCCAGCATTTAATGTTTGTTGTCCAAATAAATGTTTTAAACCATAGTGGTCTGTCCTTAGCTCAAATCTCATCCCCATGAGGTAATACCTCAACATTTTTAATGCATGTAAAATGGTCGTTAAATCTATATCGTGTGTAGCATAATTTATCTCATGTTCTTTTAATTTTCGAGACTCATAGCATACCACATGATCCCTTTGACTAAGGACTCCATCGAGCCCTTCTTTGCACGCATTTGTGTACACTACCAAGTCTTCATATGGATCTTCAATTTTTAATATGGGTGCACTTGTCAAAATGTTTTTCTATTGCTAGAAACTCTCTTCAAATTTTGGAGTCCATTCAAATTCCACTCCTTTCTTTTGCAAAGAAGTGATTGGGCTTGCAATCTTTGAAAACCCTTTTATGAACCTTCGGTAATAATCGACAAGACCCATAAATAATCTAACCTCTGTCGCATTTCTTGGTTCTATCCATCCTCTAATGGCCTATATCTTCTCGAGATCAACTACTATCCCATCTGCTAAAACAATATTTCCCTAGTAGTGAATCTTCTTTTGATAAAAGAAGCATTTACTTAATTTGGCATACAATTTATGGTCCCTTAAAACATTTAGCACCACTCTTAAATGCTTCTCATGCTCCTTATACTTAGAGTAGATGAGGATATCATATAATAAAAAAATTGCAAACGTGTCTAGGTACTCCCTGAACACTCCATTCAACAGACACATGAAAATGGTTGGGGCATTTGATAGTCCAAATGGCACTACTGTGAACTCGTAATGCCAATGTAACACACCCAACCCCTAAGTACCTTTTTTTAGAGATGGGGTATTAAAATTTCACTTTTTATCAATCATATCAAAACCTCTTCTCAAGGGTACCATCGTCTTCTACTTGTCAAGAAGTTTTCAACAATTGTCATCATACTCAAAACCGAGCTCTCGATCAAAAGTTACAGATTTACAAAGTTCTCGGGCCTCACTAGTCGGTGCCACCTCATTTCCACGATGTTTCCTGACCCAAACAAACAAGCAAAAATTAGCAAAGTAAATATGCCCAAGGAAGCACAAATTCACCCACAACAAATTAATAGAGGACGATTGGTTGTAGACTCCATACCATCTCTTCCAAACTGAAAACAGAGCATTTCCTCATGCAACATTGTCTAAGAGGCCTCACATTGTTGGAAGTTCTACACCTCTTGTAAATAGTGAGATGACAACGTCATTTTGATAGCATATTTGTGATCCTTTATTGTTGACTTGGCAGTCTCTCTGGGATTGTTTTGGTACTCAACACTTGGCTAGATTCTAAATAATAACTTGATATCCAACATTCTAGATTGACTCTTGTGCAAATTGATCTCCATACTTTGAAGTTAGAATCTTGTCATCTATAATGGGTTCCTATGAGATTTACGTGTTCATGATTTGTTTTGCTTTTCATAAGAAATTTGGGCAAAAGAACTTGTTTGCGGCAACAAATGACTAGCTCCACAAGAATGAATTTTAGGGTTGTCAAGAGTTCATATAAGCTTCCAAAATAAATCAGAAAAGTACTATTCTATTGTTAATTTCAAGTCATCTTTCTGACACAAAAATTAGTGCATTCTCATTTTCTAGGAAGTCATTAAAATCAAGTTGATATATGGATCAGAAAGTAGCACAAAAATATTCTTGATTGTTGTTATCATGATCCGGCTTGGAGAAATGCCATATTTATGCCATGGATATGTTGTGATGTCTTAGAAACTACTCGATTACATATGATCTCAAATATTAACAAAACATGGTGAACCCAACTCTATCCCAGGCTTCCATCAATAGTTCATATACTCTTGTTAAAAGTACAATAGAGATGAGTTTATATTTTCCCTCATATTAGATGTGATGTAGCCTCCAATAAATATTAGCCTGATTTTTGTTTGATGGTAACCCTGTAACTCACAACAACTTTTGAAAATGTGTGTAATGCCTCGCAGCTTAACCAAGGAACATTACTACACGAAAAACACATAAATTAAAAAATGGCTTCTACTAATTAATTCATGTAGCCTACCATATATAATTTAAACACATATTCAACTAGATTATGATACTCATAATTAAATGCATCTACATCGCTCTAAAGGATCATGAATGCAGCTAATAAACTCATTCACAATAGCAATAAAACATTCACATATACAGAATTAAGTACATCAATTAAACTCATGAAATAACTTTAAAAAATAGATAAACAATTATCTTTTAAAAAACTTGTGCTACCAACTGCTTGGGAAGGACGTTCTACCCAACCATAGACATGTTGCTCTAAATCTCAATAGCAAGTCACCCCTGATTTGGGGCTAGGGATCCACAAAAGAAGGGTGTCTCTCACAATCCACTCACAACTTAATAATACACAACCCATTGGTATTCTTCTATAGCTATCCTGAATTTCATCTAGCTCTCTTCCTCTTGACCTACCCAACCCAAAGAATGTACGCCTTCACTGCTATCATTCCATAAGGAATCTCATTCATTTATCAAGGTCTCTCTGGCTCAAGTAGCTAGGAATATCTCTGCTTAGAACTAACTGTAGAGAAAACCATCTGCAAAAACAACAACAAACACTTGTTGATACAATGCAACTCACCCAGGAGTTCACTCTTCAGGCCTGACAACCTGGCTCTTCAATTTCTAGCTCCAAAATGTTCTAAAAGCACTCCAACATGCTCCATAATTCGACCAACCTTATTGCTTCAAATTCCAAGCTCTTCTCCCCTATCCTCTACTTGTTGTTCATGAAAAAAATGAATGTGTAAAATTGTTTGTTACTACCCGTACGGATTTCCTCTCTTTTCCCAAGACAGTTGACTGCTCACTTTGCCCAAAGTTGATTGTAATTCGGCCCCATTCTCTCCAATAACTATGGGATGTGAATCTCACACCCACCCTATGACAGGTATTCAATGATTGGGCTCTCATACACTCAACTATAAAATAGAAGGTTCCCCCAAATGATAATAAAATTCAGAAAAGTGGGTTTCAATTAATACCAATAAATAATTCCCCCCTTAGACCCCTCTTAGAAACTCCCTAGGCATTCCCCCTTTTCTTGTGGATTAATTAGTCCCCATCTATGTCCATATTCCCAACAGCTGGTATCACATTATATTTATTTACAATTAAGAAAATACATTTTGCATATTACATTGTTCGGTCATGGCCACATTCATACCTACATTATGCATTAATTAAACTGGGGATTATAGTGGGGATGTTACGTTCCCCCTCCCCTACAATTGTGCATCATCCTCAATGAAAAGCACCATGCTGAAATACATATACAATGTTTACATCACAATACTCACAAATAAAACAATTTCTGCAATTTTTACCCTCCAACAGCAGTCCCAACCATAATTTCTTGTTCTTCTCAATCCTGCTAACCCAAGGATTACGCCCCCTTCACTGCCTTCAGTCCATCAGGCTACACCATTATTTTATCAGGGCTATCAACATACGCAACCAAGAATTATGAGATGTGGTTTCAAAAACTAGCTTCCCAAAAATGGAGTCTTACATTTTTAGTTATTATTTTCTTCAAAATTTACAAAACATTGTGGGTATTCTTCCCATATTGTTTCTTCATGCTCCCATGCTACATATTCAGGATCGTATCAATTCCATTGAATCTTTACCAACCCTATGGCTTTATTTTGGAGCACTTTTACTTTATGTTCCATGATGTGTATTGGTTTTGTTAGCGCTCAAAATGCACTGATTTGTTGAGAGTGTTTTTATCTCTCTCTCTCCCTGTTTCACTCATTTTTCTTATTCGCCTTTGGCCAATGTCTCAAACTTCTAGTTTCCTTATCAGCTCTCATTGATCATGATTGCTCCAAACCTTTGTTATTCAATCTTCAACCTGCATTCCAAAACTTTTCTTACAACACGCATGTCAGCAATCAACACTAGCAACTTCACGCAAAACATAAAGAGCCCAGCTGGAAGCATCATACATACTCAAGCTACAGTCCAATACAAATCTCAGCGCTAAGTGCCAAGTTCACTTTGCACCCAAACTCAACGAATTAGTTATGAGAGATTCATGTATGCAAAGATTGCCAAGTGCCTGAGAGATGAAAATAGGTGTCGGAGAGGTTGCTCGAAATGTGGAATTACAAGAACAATCATTGTGACAATCCAGGCCAATTCATAAATCAACTCCACATTTCAAGTCATCAAATCCGAACATCAAACCGATTTCAATCTCTTGATTTTACCAAATGAAACCTCGCCATATGCAAAGATTGTAATATCTGGATTTGCGTGAAACGTGGGATCTGTCCATCCACGGTTTGATAAAATTTATGCAGGTATGAGACCGCATGCAAAGGCCATGCATATGTTTATTGTTGAATATAGTTTGGTTATAAATCATTTTGACAGGTGAAAGCATCAGATCGCATGCAATCACGTCATGAAGAAAGTCATGGAGAGGTTCAAAGTTTGACGGCTGCATTCATGGGTTTGTCACTCCCAAAGTGATTTGATTTCTGTTCTAAATTCAAAGCTTTGTTTTGTATATGGAAAATCGATTACCTACGTTGGCATTCATACGATGCTTCATGTACTGCAACCATCGAGGTCGTGCATGCGCAAGGCGAGTATTTCGTTGAGATAAGAATAAACCAGGGTTCGACTCCCACTTGCGTCATTTACTTCCAGAACCAATACCTCAGACATGTCATTCTCAGAACTCAGTGGCAGCAGACGGTAAGGAGGTATGTTAATGGGAAAGGCTCAACTGTTGTTTAGCAATGGTGGAAATCGGAGAGGACTGTTGGCATAGATATGATGACTAACTGGCTTTAAAATTTGAGACAGGATGGCTTGAGTCCAGCCAAAGAAGGAATAATCTGACTACCTAGTTGGCTTATTATATAAAGTAAATGGTCAAAATTATTATCTCTCATTTGAAGCAGACGGAATGCAATACTGTGTAAAAAAATCATGTTGTAGGAGTATTTGAAGATGCACATATATCCCAAATCAACAGTCGTCATCGTCAGAGGCCCTAGCTATGAAACAATGTCATTCTTTGAATGCAGGTACAATTTCACTAGAATAGGCGAGGTTGAGTCTGAACCCTGAACTATTTATGATGGTATTCTACGCCTTCTGGACACACATCTTATCTCTTCATCCATGTCTGATGAGTCGAAGGTATTCTATCTTGAGATGAAAGATGATTACTATCGATACCTTGCAGAATTCAAAACTAGAAAATAAATCCTTTGTCAATAATGTTGGACACAAAGTTTGTAGTTGAAAGAATGAGGTTAATATCTGAAAGAAATATAGTTACCTCTTGAAGAAGGAGACAATCACATAAGTTCCAAACTTGTGATTTCAAATTCTAAAGAACAGATGGCAACCATGGAGGCAGAGTATACTCATTTTGAAGATTTCCTTTTTGACCAAGATAGAACTTTCACCAGTGCAAAAGGTGAAATTATAACTAGTTAGCTGGTGAAAAGCAGAGCTTTCACCAGCTAACTAGTAGATCGTAAGGCGAATTAGCTGGTGAAACCTGAGATGGCCAGATTTGGTGAAATTTTGCCCAGATCAAAGTTTTACTAATCCGAATCTCTTGAAAAAACTGTTAATGGATAGATGTTGAATTATAGAGTCAGATCTATGATCCACTTTTGATGAAAAAGGGTTAGAAAAGGTATTCAAGTAGGTTTTGACACCTATTTTGGAGGCAAAAAATCAGGGTTTTTTCCAAAATTAGCAAATTTGAATTTCATCTTTCTTAAGAGTCATCAAACAGCCTTGGAAGGCTTATCTTCACTGCACAGGGATTCTACATCATCTAAAGACCATGAAATGTGGAATTGACCTCATTTTGAGGATCATTCCTTATCTTTTGTAAATCAGTTTTGACTTTCTATCTTTATCATATCTAATCCATTCTTTTAGGATCTGAAAATTGTATTGTAGAGCTATAAAGCTCAAGACATAAGAGGAAATAAGGGGGTTCAATCCTGGATACATTTGGGCTCATGTACTTAGACTCTTATCTTAATATGAATCACAGTCTTCTTTTGCTACCAATGTCAGATTTGTTCATGTGTTGCATTACTTTGTACTTTGATTCAGTTTAGCTCAGCTTTTAAGAATTGTTATCTTCTTATTTAGCTCATGAATTTGAATTAAAGGATCTCTTACTATCTTGTATGACCCTACACATTGTTGTACCTGGTTATCTAGACTAGTGTTCTTCATACCCTATTTCAATTACTCTGTCTGATCATTGATTTCTAAAAGCATTGTCTTATTCGAATGCATGATAAGTTGTTCTTCTCATTAGCTATCGAGTTATCCCATTGTTCCAAGTATACCAAATTTACCATATTCTTGATTTACCAAGCATCTTTGGCCTACAACCCCAAAGAGTTTCTTGGAGTGATAACAGGTTCCACCTAGAAATCCCCTTCGTTTTCCACCTGGATCAAAATCCAATCAATTATGTGGTTAGGGTCGGGCACATATTTCTTTAATAATGATACATGAAATACATTATGCACTCTCATGGATGTAGACAATGCTAGCATGTAATAAAATGTCCCTATCTTCTCTAATATTTCAAAAGGCCCACAATATCTTGCTACCAACTTTGGGAAACAACCCAATCTTATCCAACTTCTTTTCACTTTCACTTTAAGAAAAACATGTTCTCCCACCTTAAAATATCTAAAAACTATGTTCTTGTCTGCATAATTTTTCTTCCTGCCCTGGGCAACCTTTAAATTCTACATGATCTTTGTCATCTTCTCTTCTATGTAATTTAACAATTCTAGCTCAATGATAGCTTTGTTTGATGGGTTATCCCAACTCATCGGTGTGTTACATTCCCTACCATGCAAAGATTCAAATGGACTCATTTTTAATTAGTCTTGATGCCCATTATTATAAGAAAACTTCACTAAGTGGATATAGTCTTCTTGTTTTGATGGTTGTTCCATCACATACAACCTAAGCATGTCTTCAATTATCCTATTGGTCCTCTTTTTTTTCCCATTTGACTCTGGGTGATATGTCATACTAAGATTCAGATTTGTCCCAAATCCTTTGAACAAACCTTGCCAAAATTTGGATGTAAACTTGGAATATTTTTCTAAAACTATTGCATTAGGAACTGCATGTAATCTGTCCACTTCCTTCATGTAAATATTTGCAATGTTTGTTGCCTTGTATGTTTTCTTTACAAGAATAAAATGTGTTTCCTTAGTCAATTTGTCCACCGCCACCCCCATGGAATCATGTTGTTTCATTGTTCTCGACAACTTTGTAATAAAATCTATTGTGGCCACTTTCCACTTCCATTCTGGAATGAGAAATGGTTTTAGTGATCCTACTGGATGTTTGTGCTTTGTCTTTTCCTTTTGGCACTCTAGACACCAGACTATTTAGTTGGAAACTTATTTCTTCATTCCCAACCAAAAGTATTGGCTCCTTACAACTGCAATAGATTTATGATATCCTGGGTTCCCAACCTATGACACATTTTTCATTTCTCCCAGCACTATATTTTTCATCTTCATGGAATTTGGCACATACATCTTGCCTCTGTACAAGAGGATTCCACCCTCTTTCAATTCATATTTTTTAATTTTTGTTGTAAATTGTCTTGTTGTAAATTATCTTTATTTGCAAATAATGTTGATTTGAATTTGCAGCTTCGAGAATTTTATCTTTTAAACATGTCATGTACATGCTCATGGTTGAAATATGCACTTCATGATCTCTTTTGTTGAGTGCATCAGCCACCTGATTTTCTTTGTCTTTGATATGTTTAATTTCAAAGTCATACTCACTAAGAAATTATAGCCATCTAGTGTGTCCGCAATTTAATGTTTGTTGTCCAAATAAATGTTTCAAAACATAGTGGTCTGTCTTAGCTCAAATATCCTCCCCATGAGGTAATGCCTCCACATTTTTAATGCATGCAAAATGGTTTTTAACTCTATATTGTGTGTAGCATAATTTATCTCATGTTCTTTTAATTTTCGAGACTCATAGCATACCACATTATCCTTTTGACTAAGGACTCCATCAAGCCCTTCCTTGCACGCATTCATGCACACTACAAAGTCGTCATCTGTATCTTCAATTTTTAATATGGGTGCACTTGTCAAAATATTTTTCTATTGCTAGAAACTCTCTTCACATTTTGGAGTCCATTCAAATTTCACTCCTTTTTTTTTCAAAGAAGTGATTGGGCTTGCAATCTTTGAAAACCCTTTTATGAACCTTCGATAATAATCGACAAGACCCATAAATAATCTAACCTCTGTCACATTTCTTGGTGTTATCCATCCTCTAATGGCCTCTATCCTCTCAAGATCAACTACTATCCCATCTGCTGAAATAATATGCCCCAAGTAGTGAATCTTCTTTTGATAAAAGATGCATTTACTTAATTTGGCATACAATTTATGCACCCTTAAAACATTCAACACCACTCTTAAATGCTTCTCATGCTCCTTATACTTAGAGTAGATGAGGATATCATCTAAGAAAGCAATTACAAACATGTCCAGGTACTCCCTGAACACTCCATTCATCAGACACGTGAAAATGGTTGGGGTATTTGATAGTCCAAATGGCACTATCATGAACTTGTAATGCCAATGTAACACACCCACCCCCTAAGTACCTTTTTTTAGGGCTGGGGTATTAAAATTTCACTTTTCCTCAATCATCTCAAAACATATTCTCAAGGGTACCATCGTCTTCTACTTGTCAAGAACTTTCCAACAGTTGTCAGCATACTCAAAACTGAGCTCTCGATCAAAAGTTACAGCTTTACAAAGTTCTCGGGCCTCATTGGTCGGTGCCACCTCATTTCCACACGGCATCCAAGTGGTTTCATATCCCAAGTGTCAATCGAAGTGGAATAGTTGTGGCTCTGACGTGGCGTTGGCCACATGATTCATCGAACCCTAGTTCCAATTCCACAGAACCTCCAGTTTTCGTCATCAGGATTTTATTTCCATGGGTCGCAAAGACCCAACCAAAATTTCTGACAATGATTCATTGGTCCAACTTATTCTATATCTGATGGTCCTTATGCCTCTCATCCAACGACTCTAATTAATTCATTGATTCTAAATGACTCAACGCTTAACACCTACTCTTCCCTTCTTCTGTGCTCCGACGACATTACGCCTGGATCAATGGACCAAATTCATTGGCTCACAGATCCAACAATCCCCATTATGTCATCGATGCATCTATCGTCGTCGACATTCTTATCCAACACATATCCTTTACAACCCTTCCATATACAGTGAACAGTTTGGATCTCTCTTCCTGTAGATATGACGGTTGGACATTGTGAACGACCATCCAATGGTCTAGACCCAATAGGTCCCACCCTTGACCTTACGATGAACCCGATGCCGACACTTGTCATCCTCTGGATGCACTGGCATGCCACATCACTCATGACATCGTCGTCAATTATATAACCTATAATTTTTTCCTCTGAATCTACAGTGGAGATTAAATCCGACCCACCATTGATCAACGAATCTCATTACATTGATGATTCCTTCATCATCGACAACGTTCTTGACCACCACATAGCCTTGCCAACCTTTCAAAATTGCACGAACATCCGATATTTTCTCAAATTTTTCCTACGTGTGCCAAATACTATTGACATGTGGTGTCATGTCTACATGACACGTGGCATCCATATTTCCCACAAAATCTCACCTACATGTCCCAAATCACTACGCCATGTGGCACCTTCTATTCTTGACACATGGCACTATCCACATCATCCTTTTGAACCCTTAATTAAAGTGGATTTTTAAGGCCCTTCTCACCCAATGGGGTGCATGCTCGGCCAATCGACTATCACGAGGTGTCATCCTAAGGGAAACGTAGGCCTCCACATGGATATTACTCATAATTATGACATCATCATACTCATTTATTTCCCTTTAGGAAGGATCATAGATCCAGCGATTGAGGTTTCTTCTCGGACTCTACCTAATCTATGGTAAAAAATTGCCCCTCGAAGTCTTACCATTGGAGTTCCTGCACCTCGACGTCCTAGGTTACTCCAAGTACCAAACTCCGATGAAAATGACTACTCTAGATCTGACGGTTGAGATCCTTTCCTGCAAAAAATTGAGTAGATCTAACAGCTTGGGTTCGTTCTCGGAGCTCTACCCTCGGAGTCCCTCATCAACCTCATGCGCAAGAATTATCACAACCCAATATCCTATCAATGATGGATATCTATCCACCCATGGATCATATTCTCATTAATTAAAGCACCCATTCAAAGGTCTGAGCTCGATAGGGACCCACTCCCAACTCCTTCGACCAATTACAGATTGTCACTATCACCCTTGGGTATGTAGACATTCCCTGTCAGCATGACTTCAGCAATATGTCACCTTCCCTCTTAACCTCACTTAAATTAAACCCTACGGATATCTACGACTGAGAATTGATCTCACCTCTACTTCTATCAACAATCCATATTTCCCCTCGGTGCCTTTCCCATCGGTTACCTACACTCCGGGTCTCGAGGGCTACTCCAACTGTCATCCTCCAAGCAAGGGTTTGGATCTCTCTGTTAAGGTTTAAGCTATTATTAGAGTTCTTTTCATTTTACTAGATAACAATAGCATAAGATAGGATCACTGAGAGATACACAATCACAAGAGACACATAATTTATCCTGGGAAACCCTCATGGGGAAGAAAACCTAGCAAAACTTTGTTATTATAGATAGCCAATACAATGCCAAGAGATAACTCAAACAAATACATAAAGTCTTCTCCCAAGAATGTGCCTCTCTCTCTCTCTCTCTCTCTCTCTCTCTCTCTCTCTCTCTCTCTCTCTCTCTCTCTCTCTCTCTCTCTCTCTCTCTCATCTCCAACTGCAGCTCTGAAACTTGCTCCTCAATGAACAAGTGAGTCTGTGTCTAAGTGAGTCGCTAGCTTCCTTATTTATACATTGTTGGTACGTGTGGAAGTGTCTCTTCACTGGCAGGGCCGACTTCAGAATCTGGGTGGTTATAACCACCTTTAATATATTATGGGGCCTCTTTAATATATTATGTGATCGACTTCTTATTCTTCCTATTACAATTATATTTTGACCAATCCGCAAAAGGGGATTTGGTCCTTTACAATAGACGACATGATTAATCCGCAATGGGGATTGATCTTACGAATAATTCCACAACAATAATTAGAATACACTTTGCAGTTACATTATTTCAACACTCCCCCTTAACAAGAAGGGTATTCTTCAACAGCATCAGGCGAGAGAGAGGACAGCATCATCAACAGCATCAGGCAACACGGACTGGCGTATCTATAAATAATCGAAATTTTTTCGCATTGGCAACATCGTCATTCTCAAAGGAATGAAATCATCATCTGCATCAATATGGATTAGTATAAAACTAATACATCATCATCACAGCACGAGGCTGGTCACATCATCAAAGCACAAGGCTGGCTCATCATCACAGCACGAGGCTAGCACACTATACAACAATTAAGCTGGAATCACAATATTGGACTGGCTTTACGTCACAGCTATCAAGCCGGAAGCATAGTACTCGTCTTGCTTTTCATCACAACAATCAAGCCGAAAGAAAAATATTGGACTGGATTTACGTCACAACTATCAAGCTAGAAGCACAGTACTTGTCTTTCTTTTCGTCATAGCAATAAAGATGGAATCACAATACTCGTCTTTCTTTTCGTCACAGCTATAAATATGGAAGCACAATACTCGTCTTGATTTTTGTCACAGCTATAAATATGGAAGCAAAATACTCGTCTTTCTTTTCATCACAGCTATAAAGCTGGAAGCATAATACTCGTCTTGCTTTTCGTCACAGCTATAAAGCTGGAAGCAAGGTACTAGACTGGCTTTACTTCACAACAATTAAGCTAGAAGCACAGTGCTTGACATATCTCAACACATCAAATAGACTTGCTTTATGTCATAGTGGTTAGGCTGGAAGCACAGTACTAGGCATATCTCAACACAACAACTAGACTTGCTTTACGTCATTGTGGTTAAGATGGAAGCACAGTACTAGGCACATCTCATCACAACAACTAGATTGGATTTACATCACAATGGTTAAGTTGGAAGCACAGTACTAGGCACATCTCAACACAACAACTAGACTGGATTTACGTCACAATGGTTAAGTTGGAAGCACAATACTAAATATATCTCATCACAACACTACTCCCCCTTTCAAGGAAGGTCCTTTCAGACTATACCAAGCTTATCTCAAAAGTGCTCAAACTTTACACGAGATAGAGGCTTGGCCAACACATCGACAACTTGTTCATTCGTGCTAACGTACTAGAGCTTTATGGCTCCTCTTTACACCATGTCACAGATGTAATGATATCATATCTCTATGTGCTTTGAATTGTCATGGAATATAGGATTCTATGTCATCTTTATGCATCTCTGGTTGTCACATAGGATCATGTTTGCTTCCATCTCTAGGTCAAATAGACTAGTCAATAACTTACGAAGCCATATGGCTTTGTAGCTGGCAGAACACGCAGCAATGTATTCTGCTTTCGTTGTACTAAGAGCAATGTTGGATTGTTTCCTACTCTGTCGTGAGATCATGGCTGATCCCAAACTAAAACAACATCCTGAAGTGCTCTTCCTGTCAGAGACACTTCCAACCCAATCTGAATCAGTGTATCCACTCAATGTGAAATCATGATCTCCATCATAACTAAGACCACAATCTAATGTACCTTTAAGGTACCTCATCACATGTTTTGCAGCAACTAGGTGAACATGTATGGGTTCTACCAGAAAATGACTCAAAGTGTTCATGGAAAAACAAATATCTGGTATGGTGTTCGTCGGGTACATCAGCGATCCAATGATCTATCTATATAACATGGCATCAATCAATTCTAACGAAGTGTCAACCAGTAGCTTCAGCTTTGTTTCCATGGGTGTATTCATGGACTTGCACTCTAACATGTTGAATCTCTTTGGGATTTTGACTGCATACTTCCCTTGGTTAAGGAAGATCCTCTCTGGACTCTACCATACCTTAAGGCCTAGGAAATAATGCATTAGACCTAGGTATTTCATCTCAAATTCTGAAGCAAGCTTCTTCTTACATTCGGTGATGAGATTTTCTTCTCCAATTAAAAATAAGTCATCCACATACAATGGCAATATCACCATCTCATCGTTCATAACCTTGAAGTAGAGGTTAGAATCTGCTTTACTCTTGGTAAAGCCCAAGCTCGTCAGAAAATCGTCTATCCTGCCATACCAAACTCTAGGAGCTTGCTTCAATCCGTACAGAGCCTTCTTCAGCTTGCAAACATGAGACTTCATGTCTTCAACTTCTAATCCGTGAGGTTGCTCTATATACACTTCTTCTTCGATGACACCATTTAGGAAAGATGTCTTTACGTCCATCTGGTGTAACTTACACTTTATTTTCTCTGCAAGTGCTATGATGGTTCTGATTGAAGTGTATCTGGCTATAGGAGTGAATTTCTCTTCATATTCAATGCCTTCCTTTTGAGAAAAGCCACGAGTGACAAATCTTGCTTTATACTTCTCAATATTTCCATCAGCAGCATGTTTTATTTTGAAGTGCCATTTGGAAGATACCACATCCTTGCTCTTCGGTCTGGGAACTATTTCCCATACATCGTTCTTTATTATGGATTGGTATTCTTTTTTCATAGCATCTGCCCATTCTTTCTTCTAAATGGCTTCTTCAAAGTAAGTAGGCTATTTCTCTAGTAGATCACACATCAAATCCATATAACTAGAGAATGGCTTAGGTCTCTTGACTTGTCTCATGGTTCCTTCAGGAACACCATATTTCTCTCCATATTGAATAAGCTCTCTTGCCCAAGCATGATTTCTTTTTTGGGATATCGTCATCTAAGGAGGTTCTTGAAATTCTACTATGTCATGATCTTCTATAATTTCCTCATCATGGGAAGTTACAACTTCCCTCACTGGTTCTGCAGCTCTGGGAACCTCCCTCATTGATTCTGCAACTCTGGGGATTGCAGGTTCCTCTTCATATACTTCTTCAAGCTGGCATCTTCTCGATTTCTTTAGTATTGCATATTCATCAAAGGTCACATCCCTATTGATCTCTATTTGATGGTGACCTGGTATATAAATCCTAAAGGCCTTGGAGACCTCACAGTATCCCACAAATATTCCCTTCTTTCCTGAAGGGTCCAGCTTGTTTCTTTTCTCTTTCGGAATATGTATAAATAATGGGCATCCAAATATTTTAAGATGACTTGCCTCTAGCTTATTTCCGGTGAACATCTCTTCCGGGGTATTGAACCCAAGTGCACTATGGGACAATCAGTTTTTCACATACATGGCTTTCATTGTTGTTTCTGCCCATAAGCACATAGGAAGATCTTGATCATGGATCATGGATCATGGTCTTCACTGCTTCCATTATCATTTTGTTCTTTCTTTCTGCTACACCATATTTGTTGAGGATTATAGGGAGTGGTGAGCTCCCTCTTGATCCGAACATTTTTGCAGAAGTTCAAAAACTCTTTTGAGGTGTATTCTCCTCCATTATCTAACCTGAGTTTCTTGATCTTTATTTCAGAAATATTCTCTATCAAGGATTTGAATTCCTTGAATTTGTTGAAAACTTCATCTTTAGATTTCAAAAAGTACACTTAGGTCTTACGAGAATAATCATCAATAAATTATATATAGTATGCATACCCACTAATGGAGGATGATGGCATTAGGCCACGCACATCTGAATGGATGAGCTCTAGGACTCCTTCTGCTTTGTTGTCTATCTTCGGAAAAGGGTTCTTGATGTTCTTCCCTTGTGAGCATCCATTGCACACACCTTCATGGTCAACCTTGAGCTCTCGTAGACCTGTGACAGCTTTGTATACGTATGGTAATGCCTTGTAGTTGATGTGGGATAATATTTTATGCCAAAGTTTACATGGATTCTCAATGGCGTGGGTCATGGAAGCTTTTGAGTGACCCTTTACATACCCACTAATGGAGGATGATGGCATTAGGCCACACACATCTGAATGGATGAGCTCTAGGACTCCTTCTACTTTGTTTTCTATCTTCGTAAAAGGGTTCTTGATGTTCTTCCCTTGTGCGCATCCATTGCACACACCTTCATGGTCAACCTTGAGCTCTCGTAGACCTGTGACAGCTTTGTATACATATGGTAATGCCTTGTAGTTGATGTGGGATAATATTCTATGCCAAAGTTCACATGGATTCTCAATGGYGTGGGTCATGGCAGCTTCTGAGTGACCCTTTAGCTTATACAAGCCACCTTCTTCTTTTCCAATGATGATTTCTTCTTTTATGGTTTCTCCTTTAGTACATTTCCTTTTGCAACCTTCACTATAGCTTCCTCGGGGTTATTAATTGTGACCTGGAACAAGGTCAACAAAACAACAAGAAAGAATAATATCCTTTTGATAATATAAAGCAATAGCACAAACAATCATCACAGTATCTCCTTTAGAGATATCACTTGTAACTTGTCTGAAGCAAAGATTAAAGGTAAGGAATACAATATGAAATGAGGTCAACATTCTCATAGTGTTGTGATCAAACATTCCTCTAGGGAAACCTGGAACTAACACAAGAGATTTCTCCTAGAACCTGGAGTCTTGTCCTTGAGTGTGTTGCTACTTTCCTTCCAAGTCTTCTTTACTCAAGATGACAAGTGTTTTCTTCAACCTGTCTTTTGTACTAGAACATGCTCTCTTGATAGAAGGTTAGGTTCAATAATAAACTCTATGATCTCTACTTTAATCCATCTAATAATTTTATC
>JZKD02S1673402.1:836956-863802 GCA_000966675.3 Picea glauca
CTTGGTGTATTCCAAGTCAGAGGAAGAGCATGAACAACACCTGAGGATGGTGCTGCAAGTGTTGAGAGAACACCAGTTGTATGCCAAGTTGAGAAAATGCTCATTTTATCAAAGATAGATCCATTGCTTGGGACATATTATTTCAGAAGAAGGGATCAATGTGGATCCTGAGAAGGTTGAGGCCATCCAAGAATGGTCAGTGCCAAGGAATGTGATAGAAGTTAGATCCTTTATGGGTCTGGCGGGCTATTATAGAAGGTTTATCGTAGGGTTCTCAAAGATAGCTCACCCTATCACTTCCTTGCAAAGGAAGGAGAAAAAGTTTCAGTGGACTGAAGAGTGTGAATAGAGTTTCCATCGATTGAAGCAGTTGTTAACCAGCGCTCCAATCCTGATAATTGCAAATCCAAATATGGATTTCGTGGTGTGAAAAGATGAGTGTAAGAAAGGGTTGGGAGGAGTTCTCAGCCAAGATGGATTTGTAATCTGTTATGAGTCCAGGAAAATAAAAGAGCATGAAAATAATTGTGCCACTCACGATTTGGAGCTGGTAGAAATCGTCCACACTTTGAGGAAATGGAGACATTACCTCATGGGAAGAAGATTTGAATTGAGAACAGGCCACCACGATCTGAAATATTTGATTGAGCATCCAACCTTAAATGCTAGACAAAGCAGGTGGTTGGAGTTTTTGTTTGAATACGACTTTGATATCAAGCATATCAAAGGGAAGGAAAATAAGGTGGTTGATCCACTCAGCAGAAAGGTGCATGAATTGCATGCTATAGCCATTAACATGTACAGGACGGATATTAAGGATATAATTTTGGAAGCTGCAAGTGTTGATTTGCAATACAGAGATTTGGTAGCAAAGCTACAACAAAGTGAAAGGCCACAGAAAAGGGAAAGTTACACCTTGGAAGCTGATGGAATACTTTTGTACAAAAACAGAGTGTATGTACCCAATGTCCAGGATTTGAGACTTGTGATTCTAAAATAAATGCATAAAGTGACTTATGTTGGACATCCAAGATATCAGAAGACTGTGGCAACAGTCAAGAGACATTATTTTTGGCTGGGTATGAAGAGAGGTATCGTTGAATACATCGCCAGATGTATGGAGTGCCAGAAAGTTAAGGCTGAGCATAGGCACCCAACATGGTTGTTGCAGCCTTTACCCATTCCTAAGTGGAAGTGGGAAGTGGTAACGATGGATTTTATTATAGGATTGCCCAGAACGAGCAAGTAGCATGATTCGATCATGGTGGTGGTGGACAATCTTACAAAAGTTGCCCATTTTATTCCACTGAAAACCACTCACAAGGCAGCAGATGTTGCGGACATCTTCTTAAAAGAAGTGGCACGCTTGCACGAAATTCCAAAGACGATTGTGTCTAATAGGGACCCGAAATTCACCTCAAATTTTTGGAAAGGATTCAAAACGAATCTGAATTTTAGTACAGCGTATCATCCCGAGTCTGATGGATAGACAGAGAGGGTGAATAGGGTGATAGAGGACATGCCGAGAATGTACATGATGGATAAACCATCAAGATGGGAAGACTACCTGCATTTGGTATAATTCACCTACAATAATTTGTATCATGCATCATTGAAGATGAGCCCATTTGAAGCACTTTATGGAAGAAAGTGCAACACTCCAATGAGCTGGGATAATCCAGCTGAGAGAGCAGTAGTTGGTCCAAAGTTGCTCAAAGAGATGGAAGACCAAATGATAAGAATTAAACAGAATCTGAAAGTTACCCAGGACAGGAAGAAAATTTATGTTGATAAGAACAGAACCCACGGAGAATACAAAGTGGGTGATCATGTTTTCCTGAAAGTGAAAACTAACATGAGTTCCCTGAAGCTGGGAAGTTGCGCCAAGTTGGCAGCAAGATACTGTGGGCCTTTTGAAATCTTGGAAAAGATTGGGCTAGTTGCATACATGCTTGCATTACCTACATCTATGATTGTACATAATGTGTTTCATGTTTCACTGCTTAAGAAATATATACCTGATGTTAATCATGTTATCAATTGGAATGTGATTCAGGTGGAACCAGAAGGTGTCCTGCAAGTGCATCCTGTGCGCATATTGGACAGGAAAAGCAAACAGCTCCGGAATCGATCCATAGAGATTGTAAAGGTCCAGTGGACCTGGTACGGTCCTGAGGATGTGAAATGGGAGCATGAAGATGTTATGCGGGTAGAGTACCCGCATCTTTTTGAAAATTTTGAAAAGCTTGCAGATGCAGTGTAAAGTTGCACTGAGGACAGTGTAGAAATAAGGGGAGGGGGATTGTAATGTCCCCAAGGCCGAGCCCTAATGTAAATCATGTTGATGAAATGAATTGTAATTGTGTTGTATAGGCTGGTGAGCAGAGTTATATAAGATGGTAGGCTTATGTGATTGTTACGCCAGAGAGCCTAAGTGTTGAAGGCCAAGAGCCTGATTTTGCACATGTATCTATGCAGTTTATTAATAAAAATATAAACACTGCCGCGTGTAGACCGACCACGATGAATGAGTGATGGGGGACTAAGCTTCCACAGAGTGGGAAAGGGAATAGGGGCTGGAAGGTGGGAAGAGGGGCTAAGTGTTGAGCCTAGGGCCTTATGTCCTTGGGAATAATATTTTAATATTATTCCAAAAGACATGTGAATAATATTTTAATATTATTCCAAAAGACATGTGAATAATATGTTTTATCCTAAGTTCTTTTGGAAGGAAAAACAACTTCTGAATGGATGGAACGCATGCTGAAGGAATGCATGCAGTTGCATGGGTGACAAATGTCAACCCAGGCGCATGAATATAAAATGGCTGAGATGAGCCGTGTTGGGGGTTCCTCCTCCATTCTACCTGACCGTCTGAGCGTGAACCGATCCGACCTCTGCATGAGACCTAGTGAAATTCTGAAACTGTGGGAAAAGTCTATGTTGATTTCGGGGATAGCCTGTGTTGGTTTCGGGAAAGCCGAGATATCCTCTATCTGAACAGATCGATCCTATGTGTGGAATCTTTGTCCCCAATCCATAACCGCGAGACCATCCTGTCATTGCTAAGCCTGTTGGGAAGCTCGTGTTTCTTTTCCCCGTTGGCTATTGTGGCCACGCAGTGCTCGACTGCGTGTGGCTTTTTGGCCAGTTTGTACAACACTCTCTCCAGGTGAGAGAGTTGATTAAAGTTGGAAGAACAGGTTGCTTGTCCTGTGAGCGACGCTCTCTAGGTGAGAGAGTGCGCAGAGGAAAGGAGAGAACTCCTGGAAGGAACCCTGTAGCTGCCACATAGATCGGAGAATTTCGGTCCGACCTGTTGCTAAAACCCAAGGTAAGGGAGGTTAGCAGCCGAAGGACTTTCTAGGTGACAGAGAAGGTGTATACTCCTGGGGTGGAACATGCATGTGGAGAAGGAGAATATGTGGGCAGTGAGTATTAGTGGTTCCCGGGAGAAAATTCCTTCCTTGTGCCCGTGTGTTTTCCCTGTAACCTCAGCCTAGCCTAGGATTCCTTACCTTGGGGTGGAGCTTAGTCCCAGATCAGGGGTGACCTACTACTGAGCTTGATGAGCAGCGTGGTCTAAGGCTGGGAGGTTCGTGGAAGGCCTGCACCTAGTTGGTGGAATTACCACCGTTTTCAAAGATAAGTATCAGATGATGTTTCAATTATGTTACTGCATGTCTGTGTATTTATAATTATTATGTACTCTATTGTGCATGTGAATTAATGTTAAAGCCACCGATTATTTATAATAACAGTAATTCTTTTGCTCACTCTGAGTTTAAATGTGTTTAACCTGTTTAAAATGCATGTCATATATATATATATATATATATATATATATATATATATAATTAAGCATGAGATCGTTATTCTGCGAAGTAGCGCTTGCCCGGTTGATGGAAAGGGGGCGTTACGGTATGGTATCAGAGTGTTACAGCTTCAAATGTAAGACTGTTACAGTATGGTATCAAAGTGTTACAGCTTCAAATGAAAGAGTGTTACAATGTGGTATTAGAGCCAAGGTTCCAGTTGAGTAGTCTTTGGACCGAGGGTTTGAGGAGAAATTGTGTCTGGAGGACCAATTTCAGAACTTTGAATGCTCCTGAGTGTCAAGGAGTTACTTGACTATGTTACCAAGCTTAGGAGGTGTAGCGGTATTATGAAACCACAGCCAATGTGGTATTTGGCCACAAGGAGAGAGGACTCCACACTAGAAGTGTTGGAGCTGTAGGATCTGTTCGGGGAAAAGGAGAACCCACGTGACCATCAGATCTAGAAAATGTACACAGGGTTTAAAAACCCTTTGGACTTGCACAGGAACGTGGAAATCACGATACACGAAACCCTGAATTCATCAGGACCGTCCATCAGGGGGAACACGTGGCTGTCGGACAGTGTTTCGGCACCCGGGAAACCAAAAGGGAAGAACCTTGTTTTCACAAGTCGCGAAATAGTGAAACCCAAAATTTCGAAACGATCTACACCGTAGATCGTAAGATAGGAACTTGACCATTGGATCAAGTGGAGGGGTAGACAGTAATTTTGGGATTTCGGCAAATAGAAGTTTGAGAGGTGTGGATGCACGAACTCCCGATGCCCAAAAACACCGAAACCCTGAAAGGATCTGCGTCGTAGATTTGAGAAAGGTATAATCGTCGGATTTCACTAGGAATGGATGTGGACACATGGGTGTGTACCACGTGCCAGTGGGACAAAATAAAAGTGAGCATGGTGGGACCCGATGATGTCACCATAGATAACGTGGACCCTCCTGAGGGTGTCACTCACCACTGTAGATGTGGAGACAGTTGTGCTATGTGGGCCCAGAGGGTAAAGTAAATCGGGATTTCGGGATTCGCAAAGGAGGGGCACGGGGGCTCAAAACTCCAACTCGCGAAGTTGTGAGTTGCAAGAGGTGCTAGCACTTAGCCCTAGCCTACGGTTATATGTAGCAGGCACTAGCAAGGAGGGAGCCATACCTGTATCGCATCTCGGGTATCATTGTTTGGAGGAAGAAGAGTCGAGGGTCTTCGACTCGCGAATTCATGAGATCGCGAAGTTGTGAAAGGTGCCTTTGGTTATGAAGGAAGGGAGAAAGAGGGAGCTATCACCCAAAAAGTGAGTATGAGATTCTTGTGGACCGAGACCCCGAAACCAGAAGTCCCGAAATTTGCAGAGCCAAATAGAGCTTAGAAAACTTAATGGAATCGAAACGTTTTTCTTGTTCATGTTGGTTTATGAGTGTTGTAAGTTTATTGAAGGTTTAAGGGCCTGACAAACTTCGGTTGATTACACATTGTGTGTGCAGAGTTCAACAAGTGTCAAGTCAACTATGAATCTACGCTGAGTATAGAAATGGAAAAGGTACAGATTGCCTCTGAAACAAAGGACGAAAGGGTAGGAAGGGATGTCAACTTGGGAGTCGAAGGATCAAACTCTAATGGGAACGAAAAAGAGATGGATAAGGAAGGACATATGATGAAACTCATTGAAAGATTGCAGAAACATTCCTAGGCTCGCCGAGCTGATAGTCGAAAGTTCATGAGGGTCAGGGATCAGCAGGGAGAATTCAACTTAAAAATGTTGAAGAACCTGGAAAGAATAGAAAGGAAGTTGGAGAAGAGGAGTGGCTCAAGCAAGACAGAGAGTTACAGGACCCCTGAGAGAAGAAGAAGATCGAGGAGTGGTAGCGGACATCATCGTCGCTCCCCAAAGCATTCCAGCAGGGAAGCGCACAGTAGTTCAAGCCCATCCCCTACTAGAAAACACCAAACATCTGGAAGGGAGGAATTGAAAGGAGAGATGAACAAGATCAAGCCTCCAACGTTCAATGGAGAACAAAAGAAGGAGGAAGATGTCGAAACATGGTTGATAGGCATGAGAAAATATTTCCAACTGCAGAATTATTCCCCTCATGTAGAAGGAGGAATTGTGATGTATCAACTAAAGGGAAAAGCATCCATGTGGTGGGATCAGTTTGTGCAGGTGCAGCACATCAAAGAGAAAGATATCACTTGGAAGGAGTTCAAGAGGTATTTCAAGAAGAAATACCTGACCAAAAGGTACCATGACAGAAATATGAAGGAGTTCTTCGAACTCAAGTTGGGCAGCATGACCATCAATAAATATGAACGAAGGCTTTTGGAACTACTGAAGTATGTTCCATTCATCAAAGATGAGGCTGTCAAGATTCAGAGATATCTGAGTGGATTGTCACCTTCTATTGGTGACAGGATCTAGTATGATGATACTAAGACTATGGAAGAAACAATAAGAAGGGGAAAATGCTTATATGAACAACAAAGAGAAAGGCCTACTTTTCGGAAGGCTTGGGATGACCAGAAGAAGTTCAGAAAAGAGTAGAGGCAGAAGGGAAACAAGCCTCCCTTTTTCAGAAACAGTTCTTAGGGACAGCCATCTTTCAAAGAGCCCAGGAAAGCTAAAGTGGGTGAGAAATTTCCTAGACCACCACCTATGGAGTGTTGGGGCTGTAAAGGGAACCATAGGTACAGGGAATGCCCCCATAGAAAAGATAAAGCGAGAGCCGTCCACACTGTTCATCAAGATAAAACAGTGGAGGATATGGGCAATAGGATGYCAAGGATCTACGCAGCCCTAGAAAACAAGAAAGCAGAATTTCAATCACACATGACTGAAGTGGAAGGTATGATCAACAACYGACCATTTATAATTTTAATTTATTCCGAGGCTAGCCATAGTTATGTAGATCCTAGGCTGGTGGAAATTTTGCATTTATCAAGAAGMAAACATGAAAGGTCTTGGTTAGTGCAGTTGGCTACAGGAACCAAGAGGAAGGTCACTGAATTGGTTAAATCATGTTCGATAGACATGAATGGATTGAGCACGAAGGTTGAATTGAATGTTCTGCCTTTAGGCTCTTATGACTACTTAATTGGAATGGATTGGTTGGACCAGCACCATGCCCTCCTGGACTGTCATAACAAGAGGTTTACATGCCTGGATGAGGAGGGAAATCGGAAAACAGTCCAAGGAATTCCCAGAGCTGTGGCTATTAGAGAAATCTCAGTCATGCAGCTGAAGAAGTGTTACGGGAAAGGCTGTCAATTATTTGCAGCCCGTGTGGAGGAAGCATACAGAGATGAAGTCTCAAGAATTGGAGACCATGAGGTACTCACAGAGTTCAGGGATGTATTTCAAGAGGTACATGGACTACCTCCGAAGAGAGACATCAATTTTTCTATAAATTTGATGCTTAGAGCAGCTCCAGTTTCAAAATCTCCTTATAGAATGAGTACACCGGAGCTGAAAGAGTTGCAATTGTAGCTTGAAGAGCTTCTAAAGAAGAGGTACATTTTCCCCAATGTGTCACCTTGGGATGCCATGGTCCTGTTGGTGAAGAAGAAGGATGGGACGTTGAGGATGTGCATTGATTTTCGGCAGTTGAATAAGGTAACTGTCAAGAACAAGTATCCTCTGTCGAGGATCGATGATCTTTTCGATCAGCAGAAGGGTGCGAAAATATTTTCGAAGATAGATCTCAGATCAGGATATCACCAGGTAAGAATAAAGGATGAGGATATCAGCAAGACCACCTTTAGAACAAGGTACGGTCATTACGAGTTCACAGTGGTGTCGTTTTGACTGTCGAACACACCTGTTGTTTTTATGTTCTTGATGAATGGTGTATTCAGAAACTATTTAGACACGTTTGTCATAGTCTTCTTGGATGACATCTTGGTGTATTCCAAGTCAGAGGAAGAGCATGAACAACACCTGAGGATGGTGTTGCAAGTGTTGAGAGAACACCAGTTGTATGCCAATTTGAGAAAATGCTCATTTTATCAAAGACAAATCCATTACTTGGGACATATTATTTCAGAAGAAGGGATCGTTGTGGATCCTGAGAAGTTTGAGGCCATCCGAGAATGGTTAGCACCAAGGAACATGACATAAGTTAGATCCTTTATGGGTCTGGCGGGCTATTATAGAAGGTGTATCGCAAGGTTCTCAAAGATAGCTCACCCTATCACTTCCTTTCAAAGGAAGGAGAAAAAGTTCCAGTGGACTGAAGAGTGTGAAGAGAGTTTCCAGCGATTGAAGCAGTTGTTAACCAGCGCTCCAATCCTGAGAATTGAAAATCCAAATATGGATTTCGTGGTGTGCACAAATGTGTGTAAGGAAAGGTTGGGAGGAGTTCTCAGCCAAGATGGATTTGTAATCTGTTATGAGTCTAGGAAATTGAAAGAGCATAAAAAGAATTATGCCACTCATGATTTGGAGCTGGTAGAAATCATCCACGCTCTGAGGAAATGGAGACATTACCTCATGGGAAGAAGATTTGAATTGAGAAAAGACCACCATGGTCTGAAATATTTGTTTGAGCCGCCAACCTTAAACGCTAGACAAAGTAGGTGGTTGGAGTTTCTGTGTGAATACGACTTTGATATCAAGCATATCAAAGGGAAGGAAAACAAGGTGGTTGATGCACTCAGCAGAAAGGTGCATGAATTGCATGCTACATCCATTAGCATGTACAGCACGAATTTTAAGGATATAATTTTGGAAGTTGCAAGTGCTAAATTGCAGTACAGAGACTTGGTAGCAAAGCTACAACAGCGTGAGCGACCACAGAAAGAGGAAAGTTACACCTTGGGAGCTGATGGAATACTTTTGTACAAAAACAGAGTGTATGTACCCAATGTCCAGTATTTGAGACTTGTGATTCTGAAAGAAATGCATAAAGTGACTTATGTTGGACATCCAAGATATCAGAAGACTGTGGAAACAGTCAAGAGCCATTATTTTTGGCTGGGTATGAAGAGAGAGATCACTAAATACATCACCAGATGTATGGAGTGCCAAAAAGTTAAGGCTGAGCATAGGCACCTAGCAGGGTTGCTACAACCTTTACCCATTCCTGAGTGGAAGTGGGAAGTGGTGACGATGGATTTTATTACAGGATTGCCCAAAACGAGCAAGCAGCATGATTCGATCATGGTGGTGGTGGACAAGCTTACAAAAGTTGCCCATTTTATTCCACTGAAAACCACTCACAAGGCAGCAGATGTTGCTGACATCTTCTTAAAAGAAGTGGCACGCTTGCAAAGAATTCCTAAAACGATTGTGTCTGATAGGGACCCAAAATTCACCTCAAATTTCTGGAAAGGACTATTCAAAGGATTCAGAACGAATCTGAATTTTAGTACAGCGTATCACCCCAAGTCTGATGGACAGACAAAGAGGGTGAACAGAGTAATAGAGGACATGCTGAGAATGTACGTGATGGACAAACCAGCAATATGGGAAGACTACCTGCATTTGGTAGAATTCGCCTACAATAATGGGTATCATGCATCGTTGAATATGAGCCCATTTGAAGCACTTTATGGAAGAAAGTGAAACACTCCAGTGAGCTGGGATAATCCAGCTGACAAAGTAGTATTTGGGCTAGAGTTGCTCAAAGAGATGGAAGACCAAATGTTAATAATTAAATAGAATTTGAAAGTTGCCCAGGACAGGGAGAAAAGCTATGCTGATAAGAACAGAACCCACAGAGAATTCAAAGTGGGTGATCATTGTTTTCCTGAAAGTGAAAACTAACAGGAGTTCCCTGAAGTTGGGAAGTTGCGCCAAGTTGGCAGCAAGATACTGTGGGCCTTTTGAAATCTTGGAAAGGATTGGGCCAGTTGCATACATGCTTGCATTCCCTGCATCTATGACTGTACATAATGTGTTTCATGTTTCACTGCTTAAGAAATATATACCTGATGCTAATCATGTTATCGATTGGAATGTGATTCAGGTGGAACCAGAAGGTGTCCTGCAAGTGCATCTTGTGCGCATATTGGACAGGAAAAGCAAACAGCTTTGGAATCGAGCCATAGATCTTGTAAAGGTCTAGTGGACCTGGTATGGTTCTGAGGACACGACATGGGAGCATGAAGATGTTATGCGGGCAGAGTACCCGCATCTTTTTGGCAATTTTGAAAAGCTTGCAGATGTAATGTAAAGTTGCACTGAGGACAGTGCAGAAATAAGGGGATGGGGATTGTAATGTCCCCAAGGTCGAGCCCTGATGTAAATCATGTTGATGAAATTAATTGTAATTATGTTGTATAGGTTGGTGATCCAAGTTATATAATCTGGTAGGCTTATGTGATTGTTAGGCCAGAGAGCCTAAGTGTTGAACGCCAAGAGCCTGATTTTGTACATGTATCTATGCAGAACATTAATAAAAATAAAAACACCACCACGTGCAGACCGACCACGATGAATGAGTGATGGGGGACTAAGTTTCCACAGAGTGGGCAAGGGATTAGGTGCTGGAAGGTGGGAAGAGGGGCTAAGTGTTGAGCCTAGGGGCTTAAGTCCTTGGGAATAATATTTTAATATTATTCCAAAAGACATGTGAATAATATGTTTTATGCTAAGTTATTTTCGTAGGAAAAACAACTTCCGAATGGATGGAACGCACGCTGAAGGAATGCATGCAGTTGCATGGGTGACAAATTTCAACCCAGGCACATGCAAATAAAATGGTTGGGATGAGCCGTTTTGGGGGTTCCTCCTATATTCTACCCGACCGTCTCAGCGTGAACCGATCCGACCTCTGCATGAGACCTAGTGCAATTCATAAACCGTGGGAAAAGTCTGGGTTGATTTCGGGATGGCCTGTGTTGATTTCTAGAAATCTGAGATATCCTCTGTCTGAACAGATCGAGCCTATGTGTGGAATCTCTGTCCCCAAGCCATAACCGCGAGACCATCTTGTCATTGCTAAGCCTGTGTCTGTTTTCCCTGTTGGTTGTTGTGGCCACACAGTGCTGGACTGCGTGTGGCTTGTTGGCCAGTTTGTACAACACTCTCTCCGGGTGAGAGAGGTGATTGAAGTTGGAAGAATAGGTTTCTTGGCATGTGAGCGACTCTCTCCAGGTGAGAGAGTGTGCAGAGGAAAGGAGAGAACTCCTGGAAGGAACCCTGTAGCTACCGCAGAGCTCGAAGAATTCTGGTCCAGCCTGTTGCTAAAGCCAAAGGCAAGGTGACAGAGAAGGTGTATACTCCTGGGGTGGAACAAGAAAGTGGGGAAGGAGATTTTGTGGGCAATGAGTATGAGTGGTTCCTGGGAGAGAATTCCTTCCTTGTGCCCGTGTGTTTTCCATGTAACCTCAACCTAGCCTAGGATTACTTGCCTTGGGGTGGAGCTTATTCCCAGCTCGAGGGTGACCTACTGCTAAGCTTGATGAGCAGTGTGGTCTAAGGCTGGGAGGTTCATGGAAGGCCTGCACCTAGTTGGTGGAATTACCACCGTTTTCAAAGATAAGTACCAGATGATGTTTCAATTATGTTACTGCATGTCTGTGTATTTATAATTATCATGTACTTTGTTGTGCATATGAATTAATGTTAAATCCATTGATTATTTATAATAACAGTAATTCTTATGCTCACTCTGAGTTTAAATGTGTTTAACCTGTTTAAAATGCATGGCATATATATATATATATATAATTAAGCATGAGATTGTTATTCCGCGAAGTAGCGCATGCCCGGCTGATGGAAAGGGGGCGTTACGGTATGGTATCAAAGCGTTACAGCTTCAAATGTAAGAGTGTTATAATATGGTATCAGAGCGTTACAGCTTCAAATGAAAGAGTGTTACAGCAGAGATCAAAGATAGAGAGAATCAATCCATTCTATGATCGATTCATAAGAGGATTGATTGAGATTTTAAAACAAAGAAGAGAGCAAAGTGTAATTGCAGTAATAGACAGAGTGTTTGAAACTTTGTTGGGAGATAGATCCTTGGGAACCTCTTTGAGTGTTAATGAGAAGCAAATAAATTGAAGCTACCATACTGTGGGAATATAGCCTGACCTGGGATATCATTCAATGGGAGATAATTTAAAGTGGCCCTATAAATCCATATGGAAACTTCAAGAGTCATAATGAGTGCTCAAAAGACGAAGGGGAAAATTAGGAAAGAGCGAAAAAAAAGACACATGGCACAACCCTATTATTTTATTGCAAATCCTATCCTTCACAAAGCAACTTTAAGGAAATTATAACACCCCAAGAAAGGTAAAAAAAGGACACCTCAGGGCCTCAAGTAGTCATTATGCAAGTTTCAACACATCTTCATTTATTATAGCATAATAAATGTCATGTGTCTGCTTTCCAAGGGGCCCAAGTTGCACAGGAAAAGATCAACCTGTTATTTTGAGAAATAAAATGTTAGCATTTTTTTCTAGGATGCTTGCAAATAGAAAAACCAAAGCCAAAAGTTAAGACCATGTCCCAAAAGAAATCAATGTTTTTAAGGACATAAAATCTAATCTTCATTCATCATTAATTTGGAATCTGGATTTAAATACTAAAGGTTTAAAATTGAGAGGTACAAGGTAGTAGCATATGGTAGCAATGTCACCTTTGGTGACAACGTCAACAATTAGATAGCAGGTCAAGAAGTTTTCTTCTCACACATGTCAGAAATGTTGCATAATTGGTTAAGAAAAAATACTATAAGAGCTCTCATCTTTGGTTCATGGCATATCCATTTTCATGTTCTAGGCAAAGCTCATAAATCAAGGTTTCACAAGGAAAAACGTTTCTATGTTACATTCACTTGGCACAACGATTCTCAACATGGATTTTTCAATCCTATAAAACTCCTTTGAGTTCATACAACAGAAACCTCCATGAAGGTGTACAATAGTTTTAGGGTAGATGACATCTAATTAAGATGTAGTGGCTAAAAACATTACCATTTAATTTTGAAAGAAAATCACACAAAAGCCATGCTAAGCATAAAGGAGATTAAATGGGTCTATGGATACAATATTATTACTTTCTAGGGATATTATCTTATCTCGGATTCTCTTGACATTGTCTCCACGAAAAAATACAAATCCCTCAGTCATGAGGGTTCTAAGAGCATTGCGAATCTGAAAGAAACCCAGAGAAAAATTGATTAATCATGTGAGCATACCAATGTTTTCAATCAATAAATCCAGTCAGTTCAACCACAACATATAAGAAATCAATTAAGTTAGTTAGTACATGTAGGCATGCTTGAATTTCACATACACAGAGATAACCCTTACATCATGAAGGTTTAACTTTGATAGAATCTTGCTTGTGCATCTCCTCTAAAAGTTGGCAGTTCATCCATATATCATCTGTCAGGCTTTTGGTACCAGCAAAATCAATACATTACTTAACTAAATAAATCAAGAATATGTCACCTCTGATTTTCGAGTAGATGGTCCTCTAGCCTGCATCTTTTCCATGATAATATTTCTAACTGCTATAACTAGATTGGCATGCTTTATTATTTCCTTAGCAAAAACTCTCATTGTAATGAGATCCATCTCGATGGTCCATGTCACTGTAACACAATGCATTCATTAATATTACTGGTGTATACCATAGACCTAGCATAAATGGATAAATACAACTAAGGCATAGTTCTATTTATGCAAGTGCAACTGGCACGTCTCCTGACCTATATAACAAGATTTATGATCCCCTATAAACTGACCACCTCTATCAAGAAAGTTGTAAGATTGACCAGTAGCATAATCAGTTGCAAATTGTTGAAGGGAAACTTCAAGCAACTTGAATTCTTTAGCCACATCACAACTTTCAACATGCACAGACCACCTATGTTAAGAATGACTTGTATGCTTTCAGGCTTCATGACCTTGTGAGATATGTATATACCTGATTTTACATTCTAATATGAAGAACATTCACTTTGGTTTACTTAGGAAAATAGTTCCATGTACAAGCTTATATTGTAGCTCGAGGTTGGTTTCTTACCCACTCAGAGAATCGAATACGAACATGTGCTTCACTAATTCGTATTAGGATTTCAATTTGTCTAGGCATTGTCGTAATTACCTGCAAATTTTATCAAGGGAAAAATATGGAGTTAGCACATGTAGAATTCCATTTCTTTGTTTATAAACATCATACAAGAGAGAGAGAGATATGGATGAACCACTCTTTGACTCTATTTTCAATAATGCTTTTGGACATATGTGTAGCAAACCTTTTTACTGTTGGCAGGGAAGTTTCCCCTCCGACGCATTTCAACATAACCATGGGTAAGATATTTGATAGCCTCATCAGATCTTTTGGGATGTATATGTTGGCTTGCATAACTGATATATGAAGTTAGAGTTGACACATCCAATGTGTCCACTCTTAGGTCCTATAATGAGAAATATCTAATTCCAATCATGTAAATTGAAAGGATATCTAGTGCATTTGAAACCATCCTAGGAAACATACATAATTCCATACATCGGGCTCTTCATAATGCAATGCAACAATATGCCTTGCAAGGCACCAATAATTTTTCTCATCATATTTGTCAAGAACCAGGTAAATCAGATCAAACATGCAGGTGTAACCCATAAGTTTTGTGGATTTGAAAAGTAAAGAAACCCCACAAGGAGTCATACCATGTGCACAACGCTGACTAAACTTTACCTAGAGAGAAATGTTGGAGGAAGTTGGATATTGTCAATAAATGAAAGTCTGGGATTGTAGCATGAACCACTAGGGTTGGCATAAGATAACACAGATGTCATCGCATTAAGAGTGCTATGATCCAACCTTAGCAATTGACACTGTCTGTTGTTCCATTCACCTGCCTCAAATAGCATAACACATTATGAGATGATAAAAAAATGTAGGAAAAATAATAAAATGTGGGTAAGTGATCTAGAATGGATCCATGAACCAAAATGGGTCCAGAAAGGCCTAAAAATAAAAGTTATCAAAATGGATTCAAAAATGACGTGTACGTAGGCCTCATCGATACAAACCCAACGCAACTTGAACGGGCTCAAATGGACACTATATGCGAAAGATATCGCGGTCTGTTTGTTTTTTCAAACAAGAAAAATTGATGACGTGGCAGCTGACTATATAGACCGTATGGTCATACAGTGATGTGGCAGTTAGAGTGGTAGGTTGACAGGGCAGACATGGTGGCAGTTGCATGGACCAGTTATATTTGGACACATGGCATTTATGTGGGAAAATGTTACGGTGCCACGTGGCCCAGTCTTGGGATGCCACGTGGCACCCCTTAATTGGTTCGTTGGTTGAATGGAAAAATTGTATGGGTTCTACGGGAGTCAAACCAGTGACCTTTAGTCTGGGCAATGCTTTGGCAAGGCCTGGCTACCAGCCCACCTACTATGTTCCTTATTAACCATAGTCGCAATGTTGTATTTAAAGTGTAATGGATGTATTTTGGGAGAATGTTATAGGACTAATCGGTAAATGCAGACATAAACAGATCTCCCTAGATCCCACTGGAAACTAGAAAAAAACAGAATAGAACATGAAACTTTCCCTAAGTTCTAATCATTGAGTTTACTAATTGACAAGAGATGGGAAACATACCTTTTAAATGTCGCTTCCTCTTGCCATTGTCATCCTAGCTCCACTTCAATGCTCTTGTGATGTTGAATCTGCGAGGGAACACAAACCAACCAAAGTGAAAGCAACACAATGTACTCAACAAGAACTTATGCATGTAATCAAGGAATCATAAAATAAAACAAGAATAGTTTTATGGGAAAGAAACGTATTGTTGTATCATATTAAATGAAAGTGGAGATTACAACCAAAAGCCTTGATGTCGCAAGGTCCCCTTCTGATGGCCCTTTGCTCCAACACACACACTTGCTCCAACCTTGAATGAAGAAGATCCACAAAGACTTGATGAACTGAAATGAAGCCCTCAAGTATGAACTGAAGTACAATTCTTCACCCAATTCTTAGCCTATCCAATATTAATCTTGCTCGAATCAACCTTAGCCTTTTCCATGAGAGATCCCTCTTTATATAGGTGAAAGAGAGATGGTTGACGAGATTAGGATGATCCCACCAAATCAAAGAAGCGAGTGAGATCCAAACCATTTGGATGCCACCTCATCTTCTAGAAGATCTCCTTCTAGAACTTTCATGAAACTTGAACTTTTCTTAGTCTTTTGACATTGTCACACCCTATCTGTGGAGCAACCTGTGGAGACATCGCAACCCATCCTTAGAGCAGAGGGCGACGATCAGGCATCATCCCACCCTGTGTATGGTGCAGCCTACGATGACTTTCCTTAATAGGTTTTTTTAAAGAGAAAACCAATCACCTTCTTCATGGAGAAAGACTCTTTTTGGGAACATGAACACATGTTTGTCAATGGATCACTAGGGTGAACAAAATAATGTGTAACATCAGAGTTAAGGGTTGGGGCCTAGCCACAGCCCCAGAGCGAATTCCATATGACCTGCCTATATAACTATGCAGGGTTGTATTGGTGTGCAGCCATTCGAGCCAGCCCCGGTCCTGTTCCATATGCCTATGTAATATGTCCACCGGTTACATTGTTTGGCATGGTGTTTACGGGTATAGCCTCTGGTTCGATGCGCATACGTCCATAGCATATGACCTCCAGCCAACGGTTAGCACGGATACATGGGGTTAGCAGTCGGTCAGTCGGGCTAGCCCACCGACCAGAGTGAGTAACCAGGGGGTACACGACCAGGGCTACAACATATTATGCACATGGAGGAATAGGGTCTGGACACATGGCCATCGCATATGACCAGGGCTCGAGATTGGGGGGGCTAAGGACCAATGCACCAAACCAAGGACACGTGGAGGGTGCCTAGGTGACCATGAGCCTGAGGATCGGGGGTTGCGCCCTACATTTTTCCAATAAGTGGGTTTTATACCATATATTATGATTTTAATTGGATTTTTCAGCTTGTTTTGGAGATTTAGTCCATTTTTTGAGGATCTTGGGCCCTTTTTTTGGCCATATCTTGGGGGGAAGTTGGGAGTTTGTTGCCAACTTCAAGCCTATATAAACCATAGGTTATTGAATCCATGGAGGAGGTTCATATCAGAGAAATTCTAAAGAATTGTTGAGCCAAAGCCATTTGTATGCAGGGAATCCATTGAGGAGAGCAACTTTGAGGGTCATTTCTGGGAGCTTCGTTCATCTGTTTTCAGTGTCGTTAGTTTTGATGGGTTCTTGATATCTAGAAGAACACATCTAGATCAATTTGTAACCCATTCTTCATTTTGATGATGTACTTTTGAATCTTTGAAGAGAAATAAGAAAGCACATTGAGACAAAGGCCCAGAGATGTAGGCGCGATTGTCGAACTCCGTTATCAACATTTGTTGTTTATGTTTTTTTTTTCCTTTATGCTTATTTACAGATCTATATATTATCTTATGGCTGCTATTTTTCCTCATTAATTCTTCATCTTTCATCAATTCCCTAAATGGTTAATTAACTCATGCTTTAAAACTCAACCATTGTCGTTCAAAGATTTTTTCGGATCAAGTGGTATCAGAGCTAGTTGAAGGTTGGTTTTTGAGTTTGCATGATTACAAGGGAAAAGATGAATCATGGTGAATGTGATATTGTTTAAGAGAATCTTGAGATTGAATCGAGAAAGAGAACTTCTCAAAGTGATAAGATGGCATCGGAAGAGGGACTTTCTCATGATGAGAAAGAGTTTTGAAAGACTTTTTTCACCATGTTGGAGATGATGAAGTTTCTATATGAGGATTACTTGGAACGGAAGAGACCGATTCTAGGTGAATATACAAAGGTCAAAAATGAATAAGGAGAGGATCCTCCTCAAACTCCTCCTTCACCTCCTTATTCTCCATCAACTTCTTCTTCTTCTTCAAGTTCAAGTTCCAAATCCACCGCAAGAAAACATTCCTATAAACATAAAAATGAAATGCCTTTACTTAAGCTTGATGTAAATTTTGAATTACCCATGTATAATGGTGAATTCAATGAAGAGAGGCTTGATAAGTGGGTCAGACAGATGGAGGTTTATTGCAGTGTGCAAACAAATCAAGGATGAGGCAACTCAAATCAAGTTGGCATCGCTTCGACTTGCAGGCACAACACTCATCTGGTGGCAAAGCAAGTTACAAAATGGAACGAAACAAGTGGGTAATGTATTTCCATCATGGAAAAGTTTTGTTTCTGCACTTAGAAAGCAATTTTATCCTTTGGGTTATAAACAGAAGGCTTTAAATGAATGGCAAGGTCTTAAACTAAGAAAGGGACAAACAATGCACGAATACACTGATGGATTTCGTAAAATGGCATTGATGTTAGATATTCCTTTACATACCTGTAACACACCCTGGCCACCCACGGGCTGAGGTATGCCACCTTCAAGCCCACCCTGGGACTCATTTCTCTTACCGATACCTTTTTAAATTAATAATGACACATAAAAGAAAATATCTAACGACATGCACAACAATAACCAACAAGCATGCATATTCTAAAGATTCAATTAAACGATAAAGAAATACACAACGAAATACATTTATATGCAGGTAAATAATACAATAACATAGAGCACTTATATTTATAAAATATGACACCAACTAGCTACAGACCAAGGACATTCCAACCAAGTGTAGACACTACTGTTTCAAATCTCAACAACACTGTCACCACCGAGCCAGGGCTATGAATCCATAAGGATGGTTCCAGAGTGTTACTTGGCTTCCCAAAGTAGTCAGCACTCAAGCTCTCACAGAATTTCCCAGCACTCACAGCAATCCAAGTACCCAACTCTCTTCTACTCAGCCTACACCACCTCAAAGAATGGACCTCCACCCTTCTCTGCCATGCAGTCCCTCAGGCAGTCCTTCTCCTTCCATGGCCCCAGTGCAACTGGTCCAGAATCTCAAATGATGGAACTCTCAGGACTCGCAGTTGTGAACCATGTTGGACACAGGACAACACATCTCATACATGCATGCCTCAAGTCATGGTTGGATTACACCAGTGACCACTACATCCAACAATACCATGGCTACTCTTCGACAATTCATTTCCCCTTTCCAAGCTAAGACACAGATGAGGAAGATGAACAGGTGATGGAAAATAATGGAGTGAGATATCCACCCAAGGTGTGAAACAATGAACAATCAATGAATGAATGTGTGAGGGAAAGAATGGAATGAAAGAAGAAGTGTGGGAGCGAATGAGCCAACCCCCCAATTAGACCAGGGATGGGTTTAAGTATTTTCGTGGGGAATCAAGAACCTCCTGGACTCCCCCAAGAATATCATGTAACTGATCCACTCCATTAGACAAAAGGGTAATTAAAATAGGAATAAACATTGAGCCCCTCAAGCCCCCCTCTCTTGTGGAATCATAGCCCCCTATAACTCTAGTCATTGTCTGTCTAGCAGCCAATGATGTATTTATTATTAATAATGATCAAAACATTACATTTCTTGGGCACACTGACCTTTTAATAATTGTTTGGGAAATATGGCCTCTCGGCATTGTAACAATACATTATTGAAATGGGGTTTCAAAACCCAGGGTGTTACATCCCCTCCCCCTTATTTTGGCACTATCCTTAGTGCATATACAAAATAAAGATCAAAATCTCAAAATTTGTTCAAAATTTGTGGATACTCTTCCCACATGGCATCTTCATGCTCCCAGGTAGCATCTTCAGGACCGTAGCAGGTCCACTAAACTTTTACCAGCTCTATAACTCGATTCCGGAGCATTTTGACCTTTTTGTCCAATACCCGCACTAGTTGAACCAGAAATTCTCCCTTTATCTCTACCTAAATCAAATGCCAATCAATACCATGGTTAGTAACATGTACATATTTATTTAGTAAAGAGACATAAAATACATTATGCACATTCATGGAAGCATGCAATGCAAGCATGTATGTAACTAGCCCTATAATGTCCAATATTTCAAATGGACCACAAAATCTGGCTGCCTGCTTTGTACAACTATCCAATTTCAAGGAGATTTTCTTGGGCTTCACTTTCAAAAGTACATTCTCCCCTACTTTAAATTCTCTAGTTGTCTGGTTCTTATCTACAAAAAACTTTCTGTCTATCCTAAGATGCCTTCAAATTCTTCTTGATCTTAACCATCTGGTCTTCCATATCCTTGAGCAACTATGGCCCAAGTACCACTCTATCTATTGGGTTGTCCCAACTCACTGGAGTATTGCATTTACTACCATACAAGGCTTCAAATGGGCTCATTCTCAATGAAGCTCGATACCCATTATTATATGCAAACTCAACCAAGTGCAAGTAATCTTCCCACTTAGATGGATTATCCATCACGTACATTCTCAACATATCTTCAATTACTCAGTTGTCCCTCTCTGTTTTTCCATCTGATTGGGGATGGTATGTTGTGATAAATTTTAGATTTGTACCAAATCCTTTAAAGAATCCCCTCCAGAAATTGCAGGTAAACTTGGTATCTCTATCCGAGACAATTGTCCTAGGTATCCCATGCAACCTAGTAATCTCTCTCATGTAAATTTCTCCAATATTACCCATTGTATGGGTTGTTTTTACAGGAACAAAATGAGCAGCCTTTGTTAATTTGTCAACCACCACCATGATTGAATCATGTTTCCTTGTTTTCCTAGGTAATTTAGTTATGAAATCAATGGTTATCACTTCCCATTTCTTCCCTAAGATTGGTAATGGTTGCAGCAAACCCGTTGGGTGCCTATGCTCAGCCTTCACCTTCTAAAATTCCATACATCGAGCGATGTAATGAGTAACATCCTTTTTCATTCCCAACCAAAAGAATTGGCTTCTTATTATTGTAATCGTTTTCTGGTAACCGGTATGTCCAGCATAAGGAACATCATGCATTTCCTTCAATACCAAATTCCTCAGTTCTCTGAAACTAGGAACATGTATTCTATTCTTATGCATGAGTAATACATCTTCCTCTATCTCATACTCATTTATTTTTTGTTGTACATCTCCTTGTTGTAAGGTTTCCTTACCTGTAGGTAATTTTGATCTGTAACAAGATCGTCTAAAATTCTGCTCTTCAAGTCTTACCGATGCATACTGACAACAGTACCATGCATGAGATGCACTCTTCTACTAAGTGCATCAACAACTTTATTCTCTTTTCCTTTGATATGCTTGATATCGAGGTCATATTCACATAAAAATTCTATCCATCTTGTTTTCCTGGCATTCAAGGTTGGTTGTTCAAAAAGATACTTCAGGCCAATGTGGTATGTTCTTAATTCAAATCTCCTCCCCATGAGATAATGCCTCCACATCCTCAAGGCGTGGACAATGGAAGCAAGCTCCAATTCATGTGTGGCATAGTTCTTCTCATGTTCCTTAAGCTTTCTGGACTCATAAACAATGACATGTCCATTTTGCATGAGGACTCCCCCAATTCCTTCTTTACATGCATCTGCACATACCACAAAACTTCCATTTGGGTCAGCAATCTTTAACATGGGTGCACTAGTAAGTAATTCCTTCAACAGATTAAAATTCTCTTCACACTTAGGTGTCCATTCAAATTTGTCTCCCTTCTTTTGCAAAGAAATGATGGGATGAGCAATCCTAGAGAACCCTACTATGAACCTTATGTAGTAACCAGCTAATCCCATAAAAGATCTGACTTCTGACACATTTATGGGTGTTGGCCATCCTCTAATGGCTTCAATCTTCTCTGGATCTAATGTTATTCCCTGCTCTGAAATAATGTGTCCCAAGTAATGGATATGTGTTTGATAAAAAGAACACTTAATCATCTTGGCATACAACTGATTTTCTCTCAGCACTTGCAATACCAGTCTTAAGTGATTTTCATGCTCCTCTTCAGACTTAGAATAGATAAGTATGTCATCCAAGAACACTATGACAAACGTATCCAAATAATTTATGAATATGCCATTCATTAAGCACATAAAAACAGTTGGTGCATTGGTCAGTCCAAATGGCACCACTAGAAATTCATAATGCCCATACCTGGTCCTAAAGGTTGTCTTATGAATGTCTCCTTCCTTGATCCTTACCTGATGGTATCCTAACCTCGGTTCAATCTTCGAAAATATCTTTGATCCTCTTAGTTGATCAAAGAGGTCATCAATTCTAGGCAAAGGATACTTGTTCTTTATAGTATACTTGTTCAATTTTCGAAATTCAATACACATCCTCAAGGTTTCATCCTTCTTTTTGACAAAAAGTATTGGTGCTCCCTAAGGTGAAACACTTGGACGTATGTACCCTTTCTTCAACAATTCCTCCAACTGCATTTGTAATTCTTTTAACTCTGGTGTGCTCATTCTGTAAGGTGTTTTTGACACTGAGGTAGCTCCAGGAACTAAATCAATTGAAAAATTTATCTCCCTTCTTGGTGACAACCCTGGTATATCTTGGAATACATATTCAAATTCCTGTAGTACTGAGAAATATTCAAGTCTTGGCCCCTTCATATTTTCTGGCTCTTCCACATGAGATGCATACAATTGACATCACTTTCTAAAACATCTCTTCAACTGTAAGGCTGAAATGTCCCTTATAGAGATGGGTCTTGGAACTCCTTTCACAGTGCTTTGTTTTCCATATCCATCAAGACATGTAAATGTCTTGCTATGACAACCTAGGATGGCATGATGCTTGTCCAACCAATCCATTCCAATTAGAATATCATAAGACCCCAAGGGTATGATATTCAAATCAACACTAGTATTCACACCATTAAGAGTTATGGAACAACTTCTGACCATATCATGGATTCTCCTTTTCGTTCCAGTAGCTAACTAAACCAAACTTGATTTTCCAAACTTACTTCTCTCCAAATGTAATCTATCCATTATTTTAGGATCAATGTAACAATGACTTGCTCCTGAATCAATTAAAATAGAAACAGGATGATTTATGATCTTACCTTCCACCTCGATCATATTGGACTGGTACTCTACTTGTTGATCATCTAAACCTACATAGATTCTTCCCATATATTCGATTGTTGTAGCCTCTTGGACGTTGTGCACAGTCTTCACTCTGTCTTTTTTGTGTGGGCAATCATTGTATAGGTGATCTTCCTTGCATCCCCAGCATTGGATTGGTGGTCTTCCCCTTTTTCCCAAGGAGTCTTCTTTCTTGGATTCACCCTTAGCATACTGATCTTGATGATTTCTATTAGGATCATTCCTATTGAAGGGAGTTTTGAATCCTTTCCTCCTCTTATCGGACTTCTCCTTCTTCTTATCCTTCCGAGATTTTTGTAGGGATTCTCTTCCCTGCCCTTGCTCATACAGGTATTTATCCTTCCTGATGGCCTCAGTCAAGGTCTTGGGCTCATCATACCTAATATTTTCTTTATAAAAGGCTGGAAGTCCACTTAAAAATATTTGTATATTTACCTTTTCATCATTTATAAACCCAACATATTTTAACAATCCCAATAACTTCTTCTCATATTTTGCCATAGTCATTCTTCCCAGTCTGAGTTCAAAGAACTCCTGCATTTTCTTGGCATAGAAGTGCTCTGAGAGGTACTCCTTCTGGAAGTACTTCTTGAACTTCTTCCAAGTGATCCTACTCTCATTAATATGTTCAACTTACTTCAGTTGATCCCACCACATTGCAGCTTTCCCGTGTAAATGGTAGGTGGAAATCTTGGCTTCTAGGTTTGATGAATAGTTATGAAATCGAAAATACCTCCTGGGTCCAAGCAACCATGCTTCAAAATCTTCTTCCTTTTTTTTTTCACCATCAAAGGAGGTTGTCTTAAGCTTCCTCAACTCTCCTTGCAAACTGTCCACTTCATGTATCCTTCTCTGGTGCCTAATAGGAGACACCTCTCGACTGCTTATGGAATCTTCCGATGCATAAAACTTTCTTTTTGAGTAAGGAGGTGAGTGGTGTCTTCGAGTTCTACTAGCACTTATCGAATAACCAGCTCTTCCGTGATCCTCTCTTTTTTCATGAAACACGCCTTCTTCCTCTTGTTTTGAGTTTGATCCCCTCTTTGTTTGCCTCTGCAGCACTCAAGCATTTATCTGACTTTTCTCTCTCACCAGTGTCTCATTGTCTTTTTTGTAGCTATGCACTTTTATTTTCAGGCTTCTTACAGTTTCTATTAATGTTTCTTGCTCTCCTTTGCCCTTGCATCCATTGGACTCTATCTCTGCATTACCAACTCTAGCCTCCTTATCATGGCTAGAGGCTTCCCTAACTTCTTCCATTTATTCAATATGCATTCTGAACTAACGTTTTTAATCTCTTAATTCTGCAAAATCAGCAAGTGACCATTTTGTTAGAATTATGCAAATGATAAACAAAATTTTCCAAACCGTGTTACAGGTCCTATTTCTTCTCAATTCATGAATAACATATATGTATCAATCTGCACCGTATAACACTTCCATGTTATCCCTTAGCCGATACATAATTTCATTCTGCACATGCACTCCCTTCAAACCACTTCCCCAGGTGACCACAGCTCGAAACTGCAGACAAATCCTTCCTAGCACTTTTTGTGTTAGAAATTACTATATCGGAGATCACGTAGTTGAAAATTGATCGAGGGTTGAGATCGACGGTCGAAAGTAATTGTGGGTTGACAACGTGCTCGCTCTTTATCAGAGAGCTCTATCCCTGCAATTTGAAAAGGCTCACCCAAATATCCTTTAAATCATGGTCGTTGATCCCTTGTCTTGACGAGATCAACGGAGTTGGAAAATAGAGGGTTGTGCACTAGCACATCTGCTAATTTTTCCTCCTCTCCCCGCAATAGTCCCCCACCATTGATTTTTCGTTCATAGATCGATGGATATTCATCGGTCCTGCTTCCTTAATGCCATGTTCCAATCTCACACTGACATGCACTAACTCCTTCCTCGCCTGTGACCCGGGGATTACTCTCCTGGAACTTCGCAACTTCAGAACCTTCAGACAGGACAAGATCAATGGTCCTTGTCCTCATTCATGATCAACGATCGAGATCCACTTAGGGAATCTGTGCTTCGGGAGTTTCAAACTCTTCGCCTTCACTATCTCTCGAAGTGCTTTCACTCAAATTCGACGATCCGTCGATGCTTGTCTCTCAAAGATCAATAGCTGTGAATTGCTTCGACTCTTTGGGCTTTGGAATTTCTCAACCCAACGCAAATTGTCACATCTTTTTCCTCTGGAGTGCCCAGTCTTCAGACTGCACGATCTCTTGCCACATGGTGAACTACTAGAAGTGGACACGTGGCCCAATCATGCGGGTGACACATGTCATGTTCTAACTGACATTTCAATTCCCCATAGGTTTAAAAACCCACTAACACATGGAACACACCCCATGTGTCCACGTCATCCTAGGTGATGTCTGCGAGCCACGTCACTTCAGAATTTCGGGCTTCGGAACATTTTACGCTTGCACTCCTCAAGTATCCCGAACTCCAAATTTCTAAACTGCTTAAACTTTCAGGGTCCACATCACCTACAAGTGATGTCATCATGCCCCACCACTTCGAATCTTTGGGCTTTGGAACTTCAGCCTTTGGGATTTTCCACACTAACACTCTCCAATTCTAACAAACTTTGAATTCCCAAACTGTCCAATCTACCGATATGTGTCTCCCTTATCGGACGGTTCATATTAACCCCTAACTTCGGGACTTCGGGAGATACTGCAGCAAAGATCAACGGTTCTTGTTGATTTAAGATCAACGGTCCTCATTTACTTTGGGACTTTGGGTAGTTCTTTCCCTAGTGCTTTGATCTGCAAAACCTTCTGGAGTACTAAGTCTCCAAAGTGAGATATCTGGCACCGCATGTCCTTGTTGATGGACAGTCCAGATGAAGTCTCAGCTTCGGGCCTTCGGGAGTTCTGGCTTTTCGCATCTGTCTTTCTTCCAAAGTGGTTATCCGCTAGAGTGCAGGATCTCCTGCCACGTGTCCACTTCGATCAATGATCTGGATCTACTCCAGCTCTTCGGAGCTTCAAGCTTTTGAGATTCCTTTACTCACTTAGCTTCTTCTTTCTTCCTTCCGAAGTACGAGATCGCTTGACATGTGTCCCCTGCTTGATTGCGGAGACTCAACTTGCTCACTCTTTAATTTCCTTACCGATCTCAGCAAAGTGAAGATGCTCATATGTAGTGGGATCAATATCCATCGTTGATTTATTGATATAGCAAGATCAACGATCCTCAGCGACTGCAGGCTCACAACCTATAGAAACTTTCATTTTCTTCCTGATCCCCATAATGCATCCCCACAGTCGATTTCTCTCCAAATGAAATCTGACGGTTGTGACTTAACCTTTTCTTCACCTTCATTGAGTGACCCTGGTTCACCTTCCCTCCTATCCAATGATCTCGGATATCTCTTGATCCCACAGTGGTGATCGCTCCCGAATTTGAAAGGGACGGTCATGATCCTTCGAACCCTTACAAAGGATCTCTAATGTTCTAGCTCTTGCGTATATTCTACAACGCCATTCCTCCTGAGATTTGGTCAAACTTCGATCTCAACCACGAGACTTTGACCAACAGACCCAGCCCATACCGGCTTGATGTTTCAACCATAAGCTCTGATGCCAATCTGTAACACACCCCGGCCACCCACAGGCTGGGGTACGCCACCTTCAAGCCCACCTTGGGACTTCTTTCTCTTACCGATACCTTTTAAAAATAATAAGGACGCATAAAATAAAAGATCTAACGTTATGCACAAGAATAACCAGCAAGCATGCATATTCTAAAGATTCAATTAAATGATAAATAAATACACAGTGGAATACATTCATATGAAGGTAAATAATACCATAACAGAGAGCACTTATATTTATAAAATATGACACCAATTGGTTGCAGACCAAGGACTTTCCACCCAACTGTAGACGCTATTGTTCCAAATCTCAACGATAGTGTAACCCCCGAGCCAAGGCTATGAATCTGCAAGGACGGTTCCAGAGTGTTACTTGGCTTCCCAAACCAATCAGCACTAAAGCTCTCACATGCTTTCCCAGCACTCACAACA
>JZKD02S1673402.1:868370-909670 GCA_000966675.3 Picea glauca
TCCATTGAATTGGAGAAGGATAGAATATTGTTACATACTAGGAACACTGATATATATATATATATCAGTGTTCCTAGTATGTAACAATATTCTATCCTTCTCCAATTCAATGGATATTGACTTGCTATACAAGAATCTATTTACACTCAAGCAATTTTTCCACTCTAAAATACTCATGCAATAAGGTAAATAAATAGCAATCAAATCCAAAGGCAGAGCATAGAAGTAATGGCATGTAAACACACACTCTTGCAATCTCATATCAGTCCTTGTAGGCATGGTAGAAACAACATTTCTAATGGCACCATAAGCAACATTAAATAAAATGAGCCAGTGAATAGATGCATTAAAACATGTCCTTATATCACTCCTTGTAGGCATGACATAAACAACATTTCTAACCGCACCACAAGCAACATTAAATGAAATGAACCAATGAATAGATGCATTAAAACATGTCCTTATATCTCAGGTCATATGCCCTTAAAGAAAAAAGGTCTGAAAACCATGTAAAGTAAGTTTAAATGGTCTGAAGACTATGTAAAGTAAACAAAAAGTTTGCAATTGATTCATAAAACAAGATCATCTAGATCGATGATTTTCTCAAATACTTGTTCGACCACTAAATGAAACCCATTACTGTCTTCTTCAAACATTCACATCCATCAATTTTATATTCATATGCAATGGGGATGTTACTTGTGACATTAATGACAAGTTTATTGGCATCTTCAAGACCAAGTGGTGCTCCATGGATCATAGCAAGTGATTGAATTTGTTCAGTGCTGGAAATAGCATCATCATATGGATCTACTATGTTAACTTTATCACCTACCTGGAATACTTCACGCTATGTTGGAGTATACATAAATATAAGAAAAAAAACACAATTAAATTTAAAAAACACGCATAATTATTGATATAACAAAATTAAATGCACTCACTGAGCCAATATATGAAATACGTCCAGCAGGAATTGTACACATTGATCGAGAATGATGAGGTGCATCAATGTATGGAGATCCTTTAATTTTATCTTGCATGTGATTACATCATGCACAAATCAAATATAACATTATAAGGACACAATAATATAGTAGAAAAATAGTGAATATAACATTAAAACACTAAAAACTAGATCTAAACCAATTAAATCAGATTATGAAATCAAGTGAAGAAATGATTGCAGGGGAATGATAATTAGTTTACCTCATCTAAATAACTACGACATCCCTTATTTTTCCATGAAGCAATGATAGGTTCAATGGAGGTGGTTATGGTTGACACTGTCTTTGTCAACCCATTTATGCATTCCATTACATGTTTATAATTCTCACTATCGTTTTCAACATACATATATGTGGTTAGTATTTTCTCAACTTCATTAGATGGAAATTATCTTTCTATTGTATTTTTTTATATATGCTTATGTTTATAATTGTCTATATCTTCCATTATATATTGGTCAATCATTTCACTCACATCAATTTCTGATCTATTAGCTCCTTGAACCTACAAATCATTATCAACACATAATTATTTGGATATATATACAAATTAAAATGCAATATAACACAGTGTACTTACAAATATACTTACAAAAATGCCATACATAATGTATTCAGCAAAAAATATATATACTTACAAACATGTTTTGATTGGCTCGCCACCCACCACGACCCAAAATAAATTGATCCCTCACATTATCTCTTGATATCTTCCCTTTTGTACTCTTTTGCACATACTCTTCAGCACACATACTTTTCTTCAAATCCTCCCACTATTTGGGAGTAAAGTTGTTGTCCCTTTCTTTTCCATCCAAGATTCTTTTTTTGCATTTATGCCTAAAATTATTAATCAATTTTCTCATTTTGTTCTTGTAATATTTTGTGGAAATCCTTCCTCCAAAATTCTCAAAGGAATTTTCCATTTTTCGAATCACTAGATCCACATTTCTTTTATCTTGATCTGCAAAATTGGATTTGGTGACATCCAAATGAGACCTTACTCTCATGCCCAACTCTGAGGCCCATCTTGCAGCATTTGGTCCAACAGGTTCACCATATTTTATCTCAACCAAATAAGCCTTCTTCCCTTTTGATTTTCTTTCTTTGGCTTCTCTTTCTGTGGACCTATACATGCCTTGATTGATTCTACATATTTTTATGAAAGTTGATATATCTTCAGTCGAATCAAGATTGGGTGATGTTGAGTGAGCACTCATGTTTTTGGACACAACAAGTCTCAATTCTTTGGCATTTGAAGGCCAAATTGGTTCCTTATTGACCACATTAGGTGTGGCACTAGCTATCTCACCAATTTTCTCAAATGTGCCTTCAAATATTTGTTTTAATTTAAAATAAAAGTCTCTCAAACCTAATTTTGATCCAGAATATACCAAGTCCTCAACAATATCATCTTGGACATGATCATCATCATGTGATATATTAGGAAGTTGATCATTAGTATTTTCAGCATCTTCTCCATGTACTAATCCACCAAGGCATAGGCTTATGTGAGCTAGCGGTAGTGTGCCTTTGCTTGCCTTTTGTTTTTTCTCATTTTGTGTAGAATCGACCTTTTCCCTATAAAAAAAAAAAACTTATTAAATTAGAATTGAAAGCATAGACATCCTACATCATCAAATAGATTATATACAACTATCATAAAATATGCATAGAATTGAAAAAGTACGAGGAATAACTACCTACTGATTTTTCAAACCATGAGTTGGAAACAATGTGCCTTTCCTTGCCTTTTGGTTTTGCTTTCTTTCTCTAGAAGCCAACTTTTCCTTATAAAACAAAAAACTTATCAAATTAGAATCAAAAGTATATATAGGCTACATCATGAAATATATTGTAAAAAAAATTCATGAAATATGCATAGAAGTGAAAAGGTACAAGGAATAACTTCTTACTTATTTCCCAAACCAAGAGGTGACATATATTATTCATTTCTTGTGATCTGTTCTTTACGAACATGCTCATAATTTCCAACATTTTCATCACTACTTTTTCCACTTTTACGTTTCACCCCCTTATTATTCATAGCCTTTATGTCCAACATTTCACATAAAAAACATCATTAGTACATGGACAAACAAAGACTATAAAATAGATTCAGGACATTCTTCTACAATAGACTCCTCATTGAAATGCTTCTATGTTTGTAACTAAAATAAATTAAGACCAAGTATCCTACCATGATGGTTCACTCCATGTACAGATATTCATTGTAATGCCCTATTTTTTAGTTAAAAATAACAAGGATCCAGAATATCAACAGAGAATTTGCAAGAGCATACATGCCTAATGCATTCAAAAAAATCCAACAAGAAATTAGATGGCATCTCTTTGCTCTCTACCATATTCATCTCCAGCATGTGTTAAATAAATTGACAAGGTTCCATTTTCACATGCATTCTTTAAGGTTATTGGAATACTTGATATTTGAAACATAAACTCACCATAAATCTGTGTTCTATGTTGATACAATAGTTCAAGAGTTTGGTCAAAGGATATCTACTACTACTGATAATCATTGTTTGAAGGTTGATTGTAACATTGAGTTGTGAGGGTGAGTTAATCCTTATATATTTATATTAAGTATCACAAGTTTGAGCATAATTTGGATGACATTTGGTAAAGCAAAGGTTGATCAAATAAAAAAAAAATATTGATGATTTCTTCATTGAAACTCTAAGTGATTGAAGATATTTCATGAACATACATATATTGGTCAATACCCTTTGAAATATGTGAAACCATGTATATAAAATTTTGGTTTAATATACAACCTGTGTGTGTGTGTGTGACCATCATGATGGCAATTCTTACATCTTATATATATGTGTGTGTTTGTGTGTGTGTGTGTGTGTGTGTGTGTGTGTGTGACCATTATGATGGCATACAGTCAGAGAATAATTCTTCCATCTTTTGTTAACACTAAAACTCAAAAACATCCATTCATAGAATTTCTTAGACAGAATTTGATAGTAAGGAATAGAAGGCAAGCATATTTGAAAAATTACATAGTACCAAAAACAAGTATTTCGCTAATCCCATGGCCAAAACAATAAAATCCATACAAAGCTTAGTACAGAGTTTAGTACAGCCATTGGCTAATCCCATGGCCAAAACAATAAAATTCAATTTGCATAGTGAAAATTTATTCCATAAATTTAAGGTGATAAATCATCATCATCATGATTTGCAGTTATGTTGGCCCTCGACCAAGTTTTGTGGAAACTTTGGTCAGTTTTGGAGGTTTTGGCCCAGTTTTGGACTTCGACACATTGGTCAAAGTAGGAGCACCCAAGTGGAGATGAGATCGTGGATCTCACTTATATTGAGAGTTATGTGGATCGAGTAAGGGGTCCTCTAGGCTTTGTAACGAGTTTATGGGATGTCAGCCCATTGGTTTTCCCCATGTTTAGCCCTTATTGTAAGACTTTGTAAAGTATAAATAAAGAGGAATGTAGTGTAGAAGTAGTAGCTAAGTTCTGTGTGCAAAGGAATGTATGTGGTCGAGGCTTTGTGCTCGACTGTGATTTTGTAGACTGTGCTTAGTGCTTATGATGCTCAGTTTGTAGCTGGTGCTAAGTGTCGTGGTAAGAGATTTTGGCTCTGTGAAGTTGACCTATTTTGGAAGGTAAAGAAGGAGGACCTAGTGCTTAGTGTGCATATATTTTGTCTTGTGCGAAGTTTGACTCTATGGCTTAGTGCACAGGAGTGACTAGATGTAATATTTTAGCGAATAATAAGAGGTGAAGCAGTTTGTGGACGTAGCCCCACCCTAGGGTAAACCACTTATATCTGGTATCTCATGGTTTGCTTTGTGCAGTTTCATTTCTATTATGCATTTTCTTAGTGCTTTGATTATGATGTGTAATGAATATGTATTTTGTTGCTTAAGTACTTTACTTATGTTAAAGGGTAAATGAATTCTAGACTTAACTCACAGTGCTAAGTGCTCAAGGTGCATAATCACTTGTTGTTACTGCGCTTATCTATATTTGATTATGATTTGTGGTGTTAATGAGGTTATGAACTAATGTATTTTCACTTCCTAAGCGTTAAACAGAATATTCTGTGAAGTGGTCTTATCATAGAATCGTGTCCCAGCCTGGTTACAAACACCTGCATCATGTAACCCCCCCTGCTTCTACCTCGGGTGAGACTTTGCTTGCTTTATAGGTGTTTTTGAAAGGGATAGTAGTCAAGGTTTTGTTGGTTTGTTGTTAAGCGTTGAACCCTAGGTTTTCCCCTATGCCAACAATGCGCAGTACAGAAAATATTGGGGAACATTTAAGAGAAAAAATAGGTTGAAGTCCAGGACATAGAGAGTGATGAAGAGGAAGAAGAAGAAACATTTGGAGATAACGATTTTAGCTCACCGAGAGGAGGAGGAGATGAAGAAGAAGAATAAGGAGGAGTAGATGAAGGAGAATAAGATCAAGGAGGAGGTGAAGCTACAGGAGCTAGCACCCCACCACTTGAAGATCCCCCTGTTGGGAAAGTGATCCCACCAAAGAGGAAAGTTACTCCGAAGAAACCTTTAGCAAGGAATAAAATGCGCACCAATAAGCCACAGTTGGAAGCCACTCTCACCGAAGACAACATTAGTCTAGTCCGTGGAGCTATGGAGGATGCCTCTGAAGACATGTTGCAGAGATACAAAGAGAAACAGGTGGAGTTATATGAAAGGATTGAGAGGGAGTTGAAGGAAGTGCAACAGGTTATTCGCTTGGTACACACAGTGCCTACTGCGCCTTCCTCATCAGAGACCATAGAATTGATGGATGAACCAACTCCACAGGGTGAACCAGGGATTTGGATCACCCTCCCCCAGTATAGAATCAAGTTTCCCACCCCTGCAGCACTACAGAATAGCCCCAAATTGGATGTTGAGGTTAACCTTAAAGGAATACCTCCAGAAAAGGTTGAAGTATTAGAGTCGGGTTTGAAGGCATACATAAGGGAACGGAGAGAAATGACCATTGAAAGAGCACCCCAGCTAAGAAGGCTTGTTGATGCAACAGAAGCTTGGTTCCAGAGAGCTCAAAAAGAGAAGGAGAAGGCTACAAAATCCTTGCAAAAGGAGAAAGACAAATTCCTAGTACAATTACAAGCAGCACAGGACAGTGTAGTTTCCTATGAAAGTGAGAAAGCAGAGCTTCAGGCGAAGCTTCAGGAGGAAAAGAAAGTTGGTGAAGCCCAACTACATAAGGAAAAAGAGTAGTTGCTCATAGAGAAGGTTGTGTTCAAAGAAGCAGTAAGCAAAGCGTGTCGCTCTATGCCAGGCTTGGTACAAGAGGAGCAGGATCCTGTCGAATCTCAAGTAGAGAAGCTCACAGAGACCCTCCAACATTTTCAGGCTAGGATAGTTGAACTAGAGGCCCGAACAATGTCGAGCACCCCGCAGGAGGTGCGTGACCAGAGGGAGGATTCTACCAAAAACACAATAACAAGTATAAAATCACTTGCCTCGGCATGTAAACATTTGAGTGACAGAAGCACCCAGATGTATGAACGCCTCGCCGAGGATCCAGAGTTAAAGAAGCTAGAGGCTCAGTTACAAGAGCCGTAGCAGCAAGAATTTTCATTGCAGGCGCAGATGAAGCTGCTCACAGCAGTGGAAAGGATGAAGAGATCCCAAGAGCAGCGCACAGTACAACAGTAGATCACTACCCTCCAAGGTAAGGTGATGGAAGTAACACAAAAGTTACAACATGTGCAGGATGAAGCTTGCAAGATTTTTTAGGAGATCAATGACCAGGGTTCATAGTTAGATCAAGTAGTTGAAGAAGTAGAACAACACTTGGAAGGGCCTGTTACATAGCAAACAGTCCAGGAGCTCGTTGAGAAAGAGGCAGCAAGTTGGGGCAGCTCAAGTTAAGCTCGAGGATTTTGAGGAAACATTGTCCAGACTTGAGTGACTCAGAATGAGTCGCAGGTGAGTGTTGGGGGTTTGTTGGCCCTTGACCAAGTTTTGGGGAAACGTTGGTCAGTTTTGGAGGTTTTGGCCCACTTTTGAACTTCGACACATTGGTCGAAGTAGGAGAGCCCAGGCGGAGTTGAGATCGCGGACCTCACCTATTTTGAGGGTTATGTGGACCCAATAAGGGGTCCTCTGGGATTTGTAATGGGTTTATGGGATGTCGGCCCATGGGTGTTCCCCATGTTTAGGCCTTATTGTAAGACTTTGTAAAGTATAAATAAAGAGGAATGTAGTGTAGAAGTAGTAGCTCAGTTCTGTGTGCAAAGGAATGTATCTGGTCGAGGCTTTGTGCTCGACTATGATTTTGTAGAATGTGCTTAGTGCTTGTGATGCTCAGTGTGGATCTGGTGCTAAGTGTCATGGTAAGAGATTTTGGCTCTGTGCAGTTGACCTATTTTGGAACGTAAAGAAGGATGATCTAGTGCTTAGTGCACAGATCTCCTATCGTGTGCGAAGTTCGACTCTGTGGCTTAGTGAACAGGAGTGACTGGATGTAATATTTTGGCAAATAATAAAAAGGTGAAGTTGTTTGTGGAAGTAGTCCCACCCTGGGGTGAACCAGGTATATTTGTTGTCTCATGGTTTGCTTTGTGCAGTGTCATTTCTATTATGCATTTGCTTAGTTCTTTGATTATGATTTGTAATGAATATGTATTTTGTTGCTTAAGTACTTTACTTATGTTAAAGGGTAAATGAATGCTAGACTTAACTCACAGTGCTAAGTGCGCAGGGTGCATAATCACTTGTTGTTACTGCACTTATATGTCTTTGATTATGCTCTGCGGTGTTAATGAGGTTAATAAACTAATGCATTTTCACTTCCTAAGCATTAAACATAATATTATGTGAAGTGCTCTTATCACATAATCGTGTCCCAACCTGGTTACAGACACTTGCATCCTATAACCCCCCCTGATTCTACCTCGAGTGAGACTTCACCTACTTCACATGTGTTTCCAAAAGGGCCGGTAGTCAGGGTTTTGTTGGTGCGTTGTTAAGTGTTCAACCCTAGGTCTGCCCCTGTGCCAACAATTTCCATCAAGATCACAATCGTGATCACTTGTGTATGCATCTACTTCATTTTCTCCATCGTCCTCAAACAATAGATTTTTCTGACCATGCATTACATTCTCTATCTCAGTCTCTTCATTGGGAATCAAAGTTTCTTCTTCAAATATAGCTATATTGGCATCTTCAACTTCTTCTTCCAATGTTTCTTGTAAACTAGTACATTGTTCATCGACCATTATATCAATATATTCCATGAAATTCCTTTTCAAACGAGGCTCTACTTGAATGGCATGCAACCATCCTAGGCTTGTTACATCATCAATTAGAAATGATTGGGTAATTTGAAGAGGGGAAACATATGACTCATCAGTCTTTGATAAAATTTAGTGTGTATTTGCATGTACAAATCCATACTCATCACATTGTATTGTGGATGATTTGATCCATTTACATTTTAATAAAATGGGACTAGTCTCACCATAATAAACTTGAATAATTTCTTGTATAACCATGCATTACATTCTCTATCTCAGTCTCTTCATTGGGAATCAATGTTTCTTCTTCAAATACAGCTATATTGGCATCTTCAACTTCTTCTTCCAATGTTTCATGTAAACTAGTACATTTCTCATCGACCATTATATCAATATATTCCATGAATTTCCTTTTCGAATGAGACTCTACTTGAATGTCATACAACCATCCTAGGATTGTTACATCATCAATTAGAAATGATTGGGTAATTTGAAGAGGGGAAACATATGACTCATCAGTCTTTGATAAAACTTAGTGTGTATTTGCACGTACAAATCCATACTCATCACGTTGTATTGTGGATGGTTTGATCCATTTACATTTTAATAATATGGGACTAGTCTCACCATAATAAAATTGAATAATTTCTTGTATGAAACCATGCATTGCATTCTCTATCTCAATCTCTTCATTGGGAATCAAAGTTTCTTCTTCAAATACAACTATATTGGCATCTTCAACTTCTTCTTCCAATGTTTCTTGTAAACTAGTACATTGCTCATCGACCATTATATCAATATATTCCATGAATTTTTTTTTCGAACGAGACTCTACTTGAATGACATACGACCATCCTAGGCTTGTTGCATCATCAATTAGAAATGATTGGGTAATTTGAAGAGGGGAAACATATGACTCATCAATCTTTGATAAAACTTAGTGTGTATTTGCACGTACAAATCCATACTCATCACGTTGTATTGTGGATGATTTGATCCATTTACATTTTAATAATATGGGACTATTCTCACCATAATAAACTTGAATAATTTCTTGTATGAAACCAAGATAAAGTTGATTTCCAGTGTTGTGATGAAATTCAACACTAACAATGCCATCACAATTTTCCTTTCCTATGTCCTTTTCTTCCACTCTTAAACGACTACCATAGGCCCACATCCCACTGAAAGAAGTAGTTGATATATTTGGAGGTCGTGAAAGCTCAATTTCATCGATCATTATATCATGTCCTTCTTGTTGTGCATCACTAATTGCATCAACAATCCAATCATAAAATTTTGGAAAAGAACCATCTCCAATATTCAAATCTTGAAGTGTATGCTTTCGAGATGGACGCATCCTTGTTCGAATCTCTTCTACATATTATATACATAGAATATGAACATACAAGATAGCAATAATGATAATAATTTAACTATTAAATGAAATTAAATAAATCAATTATCATGTAAATAGCATTTCACCTATACCACTTATCAAATGAGGATGTGTTTTGAAGAACATAGGCATGTATCGCAATTCTTTCCTCATTTGATAACTTGAAGTGATGTCCATTTCCTTCTAATACTTCATCTGCAACTCTCTCATCTTCATCATCATCCCATACACGCCGATTGACATTGCTAAAACCCTTCATATATTCTGTGCAAAATTCTATGGCTTCATGCATTGTGTTGAAATATTGTAACTGCAAAGAGTATTTTATTTATTATTGAGTCAATATTAATTAGATCAATCCCCTTTTGTGGATTGATCATGTCGGGATTTGTAATTTACCAAATCCCCTTTTTTGGATTGTTCAAATCCTAACTACATTGTACAAATTAAGAAGTTGGCCCCCGGGCCTAATTAAAGTGGCTTTAACCACTAAGAAGAGAATTTGGCCATGCCCAGTGAAGAGACACCTTTCCAGCGCCTACCAACCAATATAAATAAAGGAGGCTAGCACCTCATTTGTTCACTCACTCATTCTCTCATCAAGTGTGCAAGTTTGGAGAGCTGCAGTTGGGAGAAGAAGGAATAGATAAGCGCATTACTCAGTGTTGGATATTCTCTAGTGTTTTGGTTTATTGTCTTGGCATTGTATTGGCAATCTATATTAAGGAAGTTTTGTTGGTTTTTCTCCCCCATAAGGGTTTCTCGGGATAAATGTTGTGTATCTTGTGATTGTGTTTCTCTCAGTGATCCAACCTATGTTATGGTTATCTAGTAAATTGAAAAGAAACATAAAAATAGCTCAAAACTTAACACATTGAATATCCTTCACACATGTTATCTTCTGGTTTTTCCTTATTACGAACAAAAAATTTCAGAACCTTCATATATCGTTCTATAGGGTACATCCATCCATCTAGTTCTTATTGGGCCACAATGCTCTAGTTCATGTTCTATATGTATAAGAACATACATAGAAATATTGAATATTGTTGGTGCAAATTACCATTCCAATAAGCAAAGGGATTCAACAATCTCTTCCCTCAAATTATCAAAGTTTGAAGGATCTAACACATGCATACTCATTCTCATCAATATTAATCCCAACCTTATAATTTCCAATCTTGGCCCCTTTTACAAACTTGATATGACTACAATAGGAAAAATATCCTCAATTATGACATGATAGCCATGGGTCTTGATGCCTCTTAAGCCATTATTGTTAGTTTGCCTTCTAACATTACTACTCACATATCCAGTAGGAAAGCGAGTTTGAGACATCAATGTTAATAATCGTGCATGTTGTTCCTTTGTCCACACATAAGGAGCAATAGTTTTTATATATTTTCCATCACCATATTTTTCAAGCCAAAGATTTTGACGAAACTTTAGTCGTTGAAGGCCTAGGCGTGATGACATTGTATCATATGCACCAAAAAGAGTTTCTATAATAACAAAAGCTATGTTTTTCTTAGTATGCATAAAGTCAACAGTATGCCTAATGGTTATATGTTTAAAGTATGGAAACTTATATAATATGCACAATCATTTTACACCACTATCATTGATTGGATCATTTCTACTACCAAGAATTCCACCATTTTCAATAAACTGCATTCGTTTTTCTACATTATGAATAATGGTGATTCACGATTCTCTTCCTGGCCATTGAAACGTGACTTTTTCGATGATATGGATTCTCCATTTTAAGGTAAGAACGATGTTCACAATAAATACACTTATGCAAACTACTTGAGTGCCTCACAAAAGGCTTAACGATGCAAGCCAGACATCCATGGTATCCATGAATATTGAGACTAGTCAATGTGCCATATGCAGGAAGATCATGTATCGTAAGTAATAAAGAAGCTCTTAAAGTGAACTAGATTGATTCATTGTCCCTTAAAATTTGAATTAATTCAATTCCTTTCCACAATTCTGCTAGATCATCAAATAATGGCTTTAAATAAACATCAATTGTATCAGAATTCACACTTTACTTTCCTAGTATAATCAATGACAACATCAAGAAAAATTATTTGGTTGCTAACAATGGAGGCAAGTTATAATTTATCAAAAACATTGGCCAAGTTCACCATTTAGTGCTTTGATCTGAGAATGGGTTCACCCCATCTAGAGCTAAACCCAACCTTATATTATGAGGATCTTGGGAAAAATCGGGCCATTTGTTGTCAAATTCCATCCACATATTAGACTCAACCATAGACTGTTGTTTTCCATCGGTGCTCTCATTTTGGGCATGCCATTGCATAAGCTCGGCAATGTCTCGACATCTATACATTCGAAGTAACCGTGGGCTTACCGGAAAGTGGCAAAGAATATTTCTAGGCGTTGAATTTGATTTCAACGCTGGTCTATACCTCGATTCTTTACATTTCGGACATTCAGTCTCACTTGCATGATTTTTGCGAAATAATACACAACCATTCACACATGTGTGGATGTTCTCATACCCTAATCCTATCTTAGTGATTTGTGCTTTACATGCACCCCATTTTTTTGGCAATGTGGATTCAGGTGGTAACAATCGATGTAACAATGCCAATAATTCATCAACACTCTCATTTTTCCAACCATGCACTGTTTGCAAATTAAGAATTAGAAGGATTGTTTTCAAATGACTTAACTTGCAAGTACCATACACAGGTTTTGAAGCATCCTCCATCAATTTGTGCCAATCATCCTTGAAACCCTCATTCATCATTATATCAAATTTAATCCCTTCATCTAATATTGTTGCATGTTCATCTGCATTTGTTGCCTCTTTGTCTATGTTTGGTGCTTCTATGTCTCTCATGCCTTACAATGGTATCCTATTTGGATAACTATTTTGAGGGAAAGGGATTATACCGCTATGACTGAATCTCAGCATATGTTCAAAAATCACTTTTCTTCTTGCCATCTTCCCATGGAGACAATCATTACAAGGACATGCATAGAGAGAAAAAGGGAATTTTAAGACTACAATAGATGTTAGAGTATACTTATCTGATTACTAGGGTGTAGGTATAACATCTATTGTAGTACTATTTATTTCTTGGAAAATAAATCTGGTCACATGCTTAGGGATTACTCCCTTATGACCTTTCTCACATTCATTGGAATGTATGGTGTAAATATTCCACCTAAAACACTGCCTAGGTTTGTACCTAAAATCCTTATTTTGTTTAAGATAATTACACATATGGTTGAAGAAAGAAAATATGGTAAATGAAATCAAAGAGTTGGATGTGGTGGAACCCTCCCAAGACCATAGGTCTGATGTATATAATTAGAAATTTAGTAGTATATCTGATGTTTGGAATTCACATAATGATGGAATTTATAACCTCTATGAATGGACACAATTTCAACTTTCTTGGTTCTGAACCTGGGGAGTTTTCCATTTTTCTTCTTTCCTAAAAAATGATGACATTTTGAAAAAAAATTCAAGTTGGATTTGAGACCTAGGATATAAAACATTCCTCAATAGTAGCTCCACTCCAAACATATTTAAAACCTATGATCTCACTCAGCTCCTTCCATACCTATAAAGTATATTGACATAACATGAATAGATGAACTTTTATTTTGTTATATCAAGTTTTGTAGTAAAAAAATCTCTTTTTACATTATTTTATTAGTTTTTTAATTAACACCTTAGCACATGTATGTGTAAGATCCATTGATGGAGATTAACTGACTTAAGCTACTATTTTGTGACAAATACCACCATTGTGGATGATAAACTTGCATGTTTCTTGACATGCTTCTTAGGTGTGTAGCTCTTGTAAATTAAGAATATCTTGTGAGATAGCTTACACACTTCCACATGAAGAAGATCCTGCTACTACAATAGATGTTATGCAAATTTTAATGGTTAATGGATTGGATCCTTTAATTCATTATGCAGGAAAAAAAAAAAATTACATAAAAGGAAGGGAGTGAAGGAATATTTTAGAAAGTTGTTAAAAGATGGTAAGATTGAGTGCAATACCACTTGATCCAAACCTTCCAAAACCAGTTGTCAAGAAGCCTACTCCAAAAGTGAAAGTGCCCCAACCTCCACCAAGAAAGAGTATGGGCCATGATGGCATTGAAATGAAGAGAAGGGATTGGTTTTGTCCAAAGTAACGTCCCTTCTATTTTGTATTACTCATTTCTCTCTAGAGTTCCAACTTCCACTTTGGAATTACAATTGAATTCTATTTTTTATCATCATTCCATCCTATATTTATCATTCTTAGTGTCCTGAAATGGATTTTTAGGTGTGATTTTATGAATTTTTCAAAGAATCACAATTGCCTATGATTTGATTCAAAGCATCCAAAAAGAGAGCTAAATCTAGGGGAGTGGGAATGCCTAGGGTAAGACTTTCCATGTAGGATTCAAGTTGAAGTTTCATTTATTGAGAAATTATTTTGATTTGTTATATGATATTGACTGGTCTTCTTGACTAATCTGTCATGTTTTCTTTCCATTTCTGCTTATTGAAAACTATCTTAACATTATTTAGTTTTGTATTCTGACTTGAAGGAAAACTTATATGACATGTACAATGTTGGAGGTGAAACTTTTTGAATTATTGAATAAATATTGCATTCTATAACTGCAACCACAAGTGATGTGAAGATGAGTACACCAGAAGTCTTGAACAGGGTAATGATGGAAAATGGGATGATAATTCTCAACAATATTGGCATCCATACATAATATTGGAGCGACCTTTTGACTTACTTACCACTTCAAAAGCCTGGAATGATGACTTCGATGACATTAAATCAGATGGGGTAGAAGTTGTTATCTTTTAAATTGTAGATAGATTTAGAGTTGCATATGTCCTTGTAATGAATGGGGATAGGGTAAATAGAAAGGATGGTCCCTTTGATGATGATTTTTTTGACCTTGATGACCTACCCATGCATGGTAATGAAAGGAGGAGGGATCAAAATGAGACTTCTAGTTGGAAAATAAAGCATGTTAATGAAAGGATGAAAGACCAGAATGGTACTCCAAGATGGAAAACATGGGACAATGGTGGGGGTTTGGAAATTGGTGGGAGGCCATTTTCACCCAATAGTAGGTCGGATGCATTCATTGACTTTGGTAACTTCGACAAAGATGAAGATCAAGATGTTGGTTCCTCTACCTTGAATGATACAATAAGCAATACGACATATAAAAGAGACAAAATACCTTCTATCAATTCTAAAAAAAGTGAGAGAGTTTACAATTTTGATGATGGTCATCTAGTTGGTTATCAAGGAAAGGCCTCTTAGACTTTTAAGAGGCCATTGTTATCTAGCCCAAGAAGAAGGCCCTGAAAAACTAATGACAATTCTTCAAACTTAGATGATGATGATGATGAATCTTTTGAATTTGATGATGATGGGAAAAGTAGAAAAGGATTAAAAAATCAATATCTTTAGGAAGAAGAGGACATGAAATAATGAACAAAAAATATCAAATGGATTCTTTTGGGGGGTATCCTTGTGAATTTGATGATGAACTTCAAGATATTTTAAGAGAAAAGTGCCTACTAAATTAAAGATTTGTTAGTGGTAAGGTATCCTCTAAAGTTTCTGTGATGTCAATTTGTAATGCAAATTTTCTATGAAGACCCATTGAATCCCCTGCTCCTCATGTTGCTTATATGTTTTAATAAGAATCCTAAGCTTCTTATATTAACCACTTCCTTGATGAAATGGGCTCTATTGACAGAAGCCATAATAGCCCAAGTAACTCCCTAGTGAATTTCTATTACCTAAAAGTACTATTTGTTTCTTGGAAAATAAGTCTGGTCATCCTTAGTTGGTATAGACATAGTGCTTACAAGTCAAGACCCTTGGATGGGTTACAAATTTGCTTTGATCCATCTGAGGATCTCATTAGGAAACTATAGGGAAGATAGGTGTTCCTTATAGTTGATGCATATGATAAGGATAGGAAGGACAAATGGATTTTGGGCTAGAAAAGTGATATAGATATGAGACTAGGAGGCATTTACGCAGTAGAATGGAACAACTATAGGCAGTGGGAAGGTATACAATGTATCTAAGAAAAATCAAGTTCCTACTAAACAATGTATTCAAGACAAACCAAGTGCCTACTAAATTAAATATTTATTAGTGGGCAGGTATGCTCTAAATTTTCTATGATATAAATTTGTAATGCAAAATTGCTATGAGGACACATATAATCCCTTGCTTCTTATGTTGCTTGTATGTTTTAATAAGAATCCTAAGCCTCCTTATATTAACCACTTCCTTGATGAAATTGGTTCTATTGACAGAAGTCATAGAAGCCCAAATAACTCCCTAGTGAAGTTCTATTACCTAAAACTACTATTTATTTCTTGGAAAATAAGTATGTCATCCTTAGTTGGTGCAGTCAAAGTGATTACAGGTCAAGACCCTTGGGTGGGTTGTAAATTTGTTTCGAGTTGTTTGAGGATCTCATTAGGAAACTATAGGAAAGATAGGTGTTCCTTCTAGCAGATGCATATTATAGGGACGAGAAGGGTGGATGGATTTTGGGCTAGAAAAGTGATATAGATCTGAGACTAGGAGGCATTTATGTAGTAGAATGGAACAACTACAGGAATAGTCTAAAAAGAGACTCCATCAAATTCAAAAATACCCAGGGGGACACAGTATAGTGGTATGGGAGGGGGGATAAATAGAATAAATATTACTCATTAAAAAATGGATAAGAGTTTACCTTCATAAACACCATCCATTATGATCTCAAGTGGTGGTGGAGAATCCTAGAAAATGCATGTTCCTCACAAAGGGAAGATTTTTGTTTGGTTGGCCCTAAACAATAATATTTTAATGTGGGAAAAAATGCAAAAGCAAGGTTAGTAGGGTCCTGGAAGATACTAAGGTTAGACATTGACTTCTCTCACAATTCCCCATTAGTTAAAAGGAATATTCAAAGTCCTATATCATCACCCTCCATGCCCACATAATCACCATAGGTTGTGGTTATTCCTACCCACCAAGTGTTTATCCATTATGTGACCCAACCCATAGTTCAAACCCCAATTCATCCTCTGATTCATAACCCTAATATTCTTATGGTTGGGCCAAATACCCATACTCCTTGGTTAGTATCCAGACTCAAATCCCTTATCCTACCACCTGCAGAACATCTAGGGGACTTGCTTGATGACTACCTCAAAATTTTGTCTAGTTCTTTTGGATAAAATGGCCTTCCTTATTGTTAAAGACCATCTCATTGTCATCCATGACTAAACTAATAATTTTTCTATAGAGGCCGATGATGTCTTATCTGTGATGTTTTCTCATTCTTTATAAGGGGAAGATAGGAAACAGTTTCTAAATTTTCTTAACCACTCCATAATATGTTTGGGACAATTTATTAAGAAATTTATAAAGAAATGTCAAGACATTTAAATCTATGTAAGATAGAAACCCCCCAATGGATCATATTTATGGATCAGTCTAATTATTTTCTTCTTGAATTAATTTTAGCATCCATAAAATTTATATGCATTCAGAAATATAAAAAAATATATAATATTAAGAACAAAATTGATTAACCTAAGGGGAAGACACAGATTTTATATCTTCTACTGAAGAATCCCTCGCTCACCTCTTCAAAAGCCTCCAAGTTCTGTCTGTTGTAGTTTTCTTCTCCACTTCTACTACTAGTGGTACATATATAGTGTAACCCAAAAAACAAATTCAACGGTTGTCACTTAATAAAATCCCTTAACCCGGTTATCACGCCCCTTCTCACCAATTAACCGATAATGAGCAGGATGAACTCCATTAATGAATGGAGAATTCGACCAGTGAATTGGGCATATGTAAATGGCTCGTAGAGATAAAATCAATTCCTTAACGCTGTTTTCACACACCCTCCCACCAATTAACTGGAAATGAGCAGGATGAACTCCATTAATGGATGGAGAAGTTGGTCAGGGAATAACACATATATAAAGCCCTCCTCTCTCCGCCATGTCGGTCAATACGGGCTTCTGCTAATGGAATTGGAAATGTCGAACAATTATCAATGAAATGCATTATCATTACACGTGGTTTTCAAACGCCATAGTTACTTTTCATTACCATACATTATAATAATTTTATTTTATATTATAAAGAAATTCCATTGGTTCATTTCTTGATATGGATTAATGAACAACCCATTTTCACACATATCTTATGAATAATTTTTACTATGCCTAAAACCCCAAATTAAATCTCTCAATGTGTAATATAAACTCTAATAATTGACTATATGGAGTAGTTTCCCATGGTTGGATCTAGTTCAAAGTAATTAGTTCCTAAGGGAATTTTTAAGATGTTGATATAAGCCATAGCTCACTAGGACATCGTCATAATAGCTAATTTGGTGTCGATTTCCTAAGCCCCCCAAATTAAATCTCTCAATGTGAAAAATAAAGTCTAATAATTGACTATATGGAGTATTTTCCCTGCATGGTTGGATCTAGTTCAAAGTAATAAGTTCATGCCTAAGCCCCCCAAATTAAATCTCTCAATGTGTAATATAAAGTATAATAATTGACTATATGGAGTAGTTTCCCATGGTTGGATCTAGTTCAAAGTAATTAGTTCCTAAGGGAATTTGCAAGATGATGATATATAAGCCATAGCTCACTAGGACATCGTCATGATAGCTAATTTTGTGTCAATTGTTGAGTTGTGACACATGAGGGGGTCTACAATTTACTAAATTCTAACACTGCAGATGGATTCAGAGACCCCCTAGAAAAGGGGTATCTAAATCTATCTGCAATGTTAGAATTTTCTAGGGGGTCTCTGAATTCATCTGCAGTGTCAGAATTTAGTAAATTGTACAAATTCATTGTCAAAATTGTATTTTTCCATTTTTGGAGTGACACAACTAAAAATGACCAAATAAATGACCAATTGTTATGTGGTCTTTTTTAGTCTAGTTATATCCTGTGACCAAATTTGGTCATTTAACTTGGTCGTTTTTAGTTTAGTTCTTATCTCGTGACCAAACTGGTCATTTATCTTGGTATTTTTTAGATAGCTCACTTAAAATTTATCAATTTTGGTATTTTATCCCTTGAAAAAACTTTGGTGACCAAATGTTTTGGTCGCCTAATCACTTATCTCTCATTTTGTACTAGTGTCAGTACTCTTTCCACCCTCATTCTAGGCCATGATATCAATAGGAAACCCCTCTCTCTCTAGTTCTCAACAATTTTTTAAGGACACTCTCCTTCACACCACTCTTGGTAGATATTTCCCCGCAACTACCTAGCTCAGGACTTAATGAGGTTTGTCAGATACCTTCCCATTATCAAGCTCGTATCCTTCTCAGCTCAGGTCAGGTTTTTGGACTCTCCCATGAGTCCTGCTACCATGCCCCCACCTTCCGAGACTCTCCTCTCCTCTCTCCTTGAAATCATGTGCTTCTCTTGCATGCATAGATTGGGAAGGTTCTTGACCTATCCTTCTATATCTTCTGTCAAAAGACAGCTTGTGGGTTAATCTTGGGGACCCGTGGTGATCTTTCCTATTGTCCTCTAGCTAACAACTTCTTGTCCCTTTTGGCATCCCTCCATACTTCCATTCATTGGGGTGGTTGGTTGTTCGTCTACTAACCTCCCTCATTAATTGATTTATCTTGAAATCGGGGATAAGGGAAATAATTTGAATAAGGCTTGATGTCCTTTAGTTTAATAATGCATGCTCTCATTCCTCTAGTGATATCATGGCCAGTACTTTAAGGCTTCACCCCACAATCAGTTTTTGGCATTTACAATTAAATAATAATACATTTACAATATTTACACACCATTGTATGGCAATCATCAATCGTGATTAATTACATATACTCATGGTTTAGAGAGGGGGTGTTAAAATCCCCTTCCCCTTCAAAGGAACATTGTCCTTGGTGTTCTTCACTTCTCAACAACACCTACCATGCCTTCTTCTTTCAACTATCTCAGCAATGTAATTCCTCTTCTTGGTCTGGTTTTTCCCCAGACTCTTGGCATTTAGCACATGCTTACAACAATTTCAAACAACAATCATATTAACCTCAATTTTTATGTAAAAACATTTTATTGGTGTCCAAATTTAAAGAGGAAGTTTAAAATCAACATATTACATATCTATGCAGTTTATGGTTTTGCATCAATATGGTTGTCTCATTAACTTGGCTCACTACTTTTCTTGACATACCCATTGTGTGCTTGATCCCAATTAATAGGTTAAAAACGTTTCAGAGACTCCACCATGTCTTACACATGAGCTATCGAAGTCTCCACTTCCTTGTGGTCACTCACCCTCAAGGCTTAGGCTCAAGCACCCCCTTCTCTTCTATACAATCTCTCGGATGATCCATCTTGCCTGCCAAGGTTTTCTCGCACAAGCAGAGTTTTAGAGACTTTGTTGAGTCTTACAGTTGAGGTGTCCCTCACGCTTTCTCTATTGAGGCGTCCCTCCGGCTTGCTCTTCTGAAAGTGTCCCTTCAGGTCGTGTCACCACGACACATCATTCTATGGGGATCATGGATTATCCCAGGGTTCTCGTGTCATTACAGTAGCCTTTTTCCTTGCTTTCCAACTCTTATGGCCATCATCTATCCTCCCCAGACAAATCCTTTTCATCTCACTTGTATCACATGCATACAAATATTCATGAGATTCTTTCATTAATTTTTCAATCAAACTTCTTTTCAAATATGTTACCCACGGATTTTTCTAATTCACAATTCCATTTTCAATTTGTTCCATATAGGAACCTGATTTCACAAGCCTGATATTTATTTTTCATGGCGGTTTGGCTCTTTTATAATCAGCGTGCATTGATCTTCCTTATGGACTTACAACACTGCCATATCCAAGGCCCTTCTTCCTGCAATTTCAACTTCAATCAACCAAATAGATTGTTAGTGCTCATGCACATTATATTTTCATTCCACACTTGCAGTGATTTCCAAACAATTTTTAGAATTGTGCATATTAACAATTTCCTCACATTCATTTATTCAATGATATAAAGAAAAGGGAAATATCATTCCTTACACATGCATCATTTCAACATACCAAAATTTTCCAAATGAAATTCAATGTTAAGTGAATTTAGTCCAATATGCCAATATCCATGGCCATATTCACATACCATGCACCCTTGCAAGGATTTTAGATTATTATTTTTCATGTTAAGCACTCTTGTCATGGTGTGTTGGAACTCAACCAACCTCTCACCACATGGTTTCTTTGTTCACATTCATTATTATAGCAAGATTGTTCCTGCTGCTTTGAGATGATCATAGCCTCAAATCAACACACATGAAACTGAAATTTTCTCATGAATGCATTCAAGCATTCCTTCTTCTCTAGTAACCACGGTGCCAACATTCATGGCCACCCAATTCCTCTTTCTATCATCATTACAACTCTGTAAAATATTGGAAGGTCCTCCTTCCATGATGGGCAGTCCATTACCTGCCCTCTCATTTCCTCAATGCATTTAGTCAACATGTTTCTCATGAGAATTATTGTTCACAGACATTCCTGATTGGTCAAAGTATTAATGATACTTTGTTCATGAATTTTCTTGCAAGGATATCAATCATCCTTGGATGCTAGAGGATCCTCCCTCTATCCCTCAGGTTCTTCTTTCCTAAATCATACCCTACTTGCGTATCAATGGCATACACCAACCACTTAAAATCACATGCACATCATTAAGATAATAAAATATCTTAGAAGGGATTCTTACCCAATCCCTTCATGCCATATGTCACACTGGTATGAAAAATATGTATACATGTTCTAGCTTCCAGCACCCTCTCTGATATTACCTTATTAGTGGTGCTTCATGGGAAATCTCAAAGTCCCTTCGTCAATCTTTTAACAAAAACCTTCTTGCAATTTTCCTCTACCTGAGTTCGTCCATCATTGGCAATTGTCTTCCCCAATAGCTCCAATCTTTTTCTACACATGGCATACATCATCACATTCATAATAACATTAGTTTTCATGTTAAATAAAAATATGTGTACCATAGCATTTAAATTAGAAAACATTCTCAGATATGTCCTAGCATATATGTATGCACTTGTCACTTTATCCCCAACATTTTTATGAGTGCAATCACAATCAAACTTTCAACGGTTTCAGTATCCTACAACCAACAACATTCTCATGTCTTAAAAAAATTCACATATCAGCCTTTCAATTTTCTCTTATCCCAGAGAAACACGTTAGACAATAAGAAAGGAGTTAAGGGATTATTCCCTTTTTCCAACTCCTTCTTCATAACCTAGAACTTCCATCCCAACTGATTTATTTCTAAGGCCTCATTGCCTTTACTTAACATGGCCCAATCAAGACTATTCATTTAAACATACTTATTAGCTTACTTTCCTTTCACCAATTGTTCTTTTAAAGCATACAACTTTGTCTCGTTATTCATAGTTTTAGAGTGAGAAAAGCATTAATAATTTTCTCCTTCTTTTCTTATGAAATATATCTCTCCTGGGATCTGCCTGCTCTCTTCCTTGAACAGTCTTAGTCAATTTCATCTCGGCCTTTCTGGATAAATAAACAGGCTAAAACAACAAGCTTTTAGTTCATAATGAATTATGAACCCATGTATTCTACACATTACCATTAGAAATCAGAATGGTCAACATTCATTTGCATATTTTTCACTCGTGCACGATATTTTAAAATGTAATCTAGAATTCTTGTACAAATAGAGTTTGTAGTATATTGTCTAATTTTCCAACAGTTATTAAGAGTATGACTTTGTTCTCCGGACAGATTTCTCACACAGTTCCTCCACATGGAACTGTCTCATCATGCAACTTCCTTATTGCATATCCATCACTATCTGAGACGACCTCAACCTTGAGTCAGCCTCAACTTTGTCATTTTAGATTATTTCCCAATATTCCATAAGGAATATAAGCTTGCATTCTTATTATGCATTTCATATTTGCATTCAAATAAGCACTTTTATGTTAATAGTTTGCTTTCAAGTTGTTCTTTCATGCACTTAATCACATGCATTAGCACATTGTGTGTGTCCAACACCAACACACTCTACAATTTCATATGCCTAATTTGTTTAAAGCTATTTCACTCATGATTTTCTCACAATTTTCTCATGATATTCTCAAAGGCATTCTCACCTTGCCTTTTATCTTAATCTACAAAGTAGTCATGTTCATTTTCATTTCAACATTTCATATTAGCTCTTTTTATGAGGAGTGGCATACCTCCTCAAGCTATTATTTAAACCGAACAATTCAGAAACTTCTACCTAGCGTTAGCCATGCATTAATGGCATTATCCAATCCAATAAAGTACAAATCTTGCTCCACATTTCACATAGTCAAGCAGTATTACCATTCCTTTTTAACACACACACACACACACACATATATATATATATTCATCCATGTGAATCCCTTGCACATTTCACATTATTTATTCACATTTATTTTTCCTTAATATCATTCTTCATACCGGCCAACTGTATAACGCATTCAATCCATGCACTCAAGCATATACAAACATAGATAAATATTCAACATGCAAGTTCACTACTTGCACCTTTCTCCATGTCATTCATACACATTGATATTTCAAACTTCCATATCCTTCCTCCCAAAGATTTTACAACCATTATTATGAGAAGCCTCATAGGAATATTCATAATTATGTTGCCTTCTCTTCATGACAACAACCAACAAGAAACCACTCTTTCTCTTTTGTTACAAAAGCAAACCACAATTCCTAAAATGTAAGCAAGTAATTACAGTATTAACCGGAGCAACAAAATGCCCAATTCCATCCTTTTTTTTCATGTTTCAACCATTCTTGGTCATTTGGTCTCTATCAGGAAAACCCTTTCCTGGATTCCCCTTTACTGTTATATGAACATACCTAGCCATTCTTGTATGACTCTCATCCACCTCTAGATGTAAGTCTGACCCATTGATCATCTGGTAATTCTCCAACACTATATTTGTTATTCTTTATATCAAATTTATTTTTATCATTACAACCCTATCCTCATAAGGCACTAGGCATTAACATTACCAACATTTCATTCATGTTGTTATTTTCCTTGTTGTCATCGGGTCATCCTCTTCTAAAAGATCCATTAGTAGACCATGCCTTACAACCCACCATAGGTTATACTAAGTCTATTTGCATGTTACATACATGCAACCCTTATCATATGCATTACAACATGTCCTCATCTTGCATTTCCATGCATAAACAATTACTCATGTTAATAGGCATGTACACATTTTTGTATAGCCATGAACTCATAATTGACTCATATGTTCATGTCATTTTGCCCCTTTTATGAGGACTATCAAAAATTCAAAGAACTCATTTTTCTTTTCTTAACTAGGTTATTTCAACAACAAGTTTCATTCATTACAGGTCAAATAAATCGACCTTAGACATTTTCCATCAATCCTCTAATCATGAGGAATTATACATATATACAGAGTTTAATCTTTTATTAAAGAAGTAATTATTGTTGCTAAGGATTCTATCAATCCATACCAAATTCAATTAATCACAAGCAATTTTCCATAAGGGTCTTAACTCTTATATAATCATCCATCTTACTTGCAAGAGACTTTGCCTTCCCTAGCAGATAGACAATATTACACTTAACAAAAAAACTCAACTCATGTCCCCTGTCCAGGCTAATGCAACTTCATAACATAATTTTTTCCACCTCTACCATTCACATTCAGGTCTTACCGTTAACACCTATCATTATATTCCTACTCCTCTAAGAGTAGTTATCAATTTGAAAAAGGGACACTATAATTCCTCTACTAAAATTCAGTAAGAATTTCCAAGGCACAATTTCAATATGCAGTCCTTCTCCTCAAGGAGTCAATGCAGATAATAAACAATCATTTAAAGGTAGAAACACCTTTCAACATGCTCATCTCTACCTTATTATACCAGTCCTTTGAATCATCTCTGACTCATCCAGGTCTGGTGTTATAGCCTGCTCAAATACCACTCTATAACACACCCAACCCCCTAAGTACCTTTTTTTTAAGGATGGGGAATTAGAATTTTTATTTTCCTCAATAATCTCAAAATATCTTCTCAAGGGTGCCATCTTATTTTGCTTGTCAATATCTTTCCAACAACTATCATCATGCTCAAAACCGAGCTCTGGATCAAAAGTTATGGATTTACAAAGTTCTTGGGCCTCATTGGTTGGTGCCACCTCATTGCCACATGGAATTACCTGGCTTCTTATCCCAAGTGTCAATCTATGTGGCACAGCCGTGGCTTTGACATGGCATTGGCCACATGGTTCGTTGAACCCTAGTTAAAATCCCACGGAACCTCTAGTCGTCGTCATCGGGATTTTATTTCCATGGGTCACAAATACCCCACCAAAATTTTCAATGACGATCTGTTGATCAAGCTTATTCTAGATTTGACGGTCCATGTGTCACTCATCCAATGACTCTAATTGAGTTGGAGATTCTCAAGGACTTAGTGCTTAAGCCCACTCTTCCATTCTTCTATGATTCGGCGATATTACACCTAGATCAATGGACCAAATTCACTGGCCCGTAGATCCAATGATCCTCATTGCGTCATTGATGTCTCTGTCGTCGTCGACGATCTGTATCTCTCTTCTCGTAGATCTGACGGTTGGTCATTTTAAATGACCATCCAATGTTCTAGACCCAACAGGGCCCACCCTTGACCTTACAATGAACCATGTGCTGACACCTATCGTCCTCTAGATGTGTTGGCATGCCACATCACTCGAGATGTCGTCGTCCATTCTATAACCTATAAAGGGTTCTTCGAAATATATGGTGCAGATTAACTCCAACCCACCACTGATCAACAACTCTCATTACATTGCCAATGCCTTCATCGTCGTCGGCATTCTTGACCACCACATAGCCTTGCCGACCTTTCAAACATCAACGAACGGCCCATATTTTCTCAAATTTCCACTTACGTGTGTTAAATCCTCTTGACACATGGCATCATCTATGCATGACACGTGGAACCATCTCCACCTGACACATGGCATCCATATTTCCCACAGAATCTCACCTACATGTGCCAAATCACTACGCCACATGGCACCTTCTATGCTCGCCCACATGGCACTATCTATGTCATCCTCTTGATCTCTTAATTAAAGTGGGGTTTTAAGGACCTTCTCACCCAACGGGGTGCACGCTCAACCCAACATCCAATCGAATGTCTCCAGGCGTCATCCTAAGGGACACATAAGCCGCCACGCAGATATTATCCTTCATTATGACATCATCGTACTCTTTTATTTTCCTTCAAGAATGATCATAGATCCAGTGGTCTAGGTCTCTTATCGGACTCTACCTAATCTACGGTCAAAAATATCCCCTTAGGGTCTTACCATCAGAGTGCCTACACCTCAGTGTCCTAGGTTACTCTAAATACCAAACTCTGATGGAAAGCAGTACTTTTGATCTAACGGTTCAGATCCTTTGTTGCAGACATTTTGATAGATCTAACAGCTTGGGTTTGTTCTCAGAGCTCTGACCTCAGAGTCCTTCATCAACCCCATGCGCAAGCATTTCGATAGCCTAATATCTGATCAACGGTGGAGATCTCTCCACCCACATATCCTATGCTCAATAATTAAAGTGCCCATTCAAAGGTCTGAGCTCGATAGAGACCCACTCCTAACTCCTTTGACCAATTATAGGTTGTCATGTATTACCCTCAGGTATGTAGACATTCCCCATCAACAAGACATCACCTTCCTTCTTAACCTCTCTTAGATAAAACCCTATAGAGATCTACAACTGATAATTGATCTCACCTCTACTCTAATCAACGGTCCAAATTTTCCCTCGAGGCCTTTCCCATCGGGTAGCTTCACTCCAGGTCTCCAGGGCTACTCTGACTGTCATCCTCCAGCCAAGGGTTTGAATCTCCATGCCTCCGATCCTCCGACAAATCGACGACTCTAGTTGAATTAGGGTACATCTTCCATGGGAATAATATAATACTCCAATGAAGGGTCAATTTCTATTCGCTACATCGTTCCAATTACTGCGATGTATTCAAGCTCAAAACATGGGTTTTTCCCCAGGTTTTCAGTCTCATTCAGGACTTAACAGTTCATGTATTTCTTCTCATTTTTTTTTAAGGATTACGATGCCTTAAGGATATTTGTAGTTCTCCTCTAAACTTACTAAGGCATTCTCTCTTCACCGCTTGGGTGAATATTTGCATCCATCAGGTTTTCAATTCCAATAAGGAGACTTTCATAGATCTTCAAAGCTCTCCAAATTTCAGAGAATCCTTACCAGGTTATAGGAAAAAATTTCCTTCATTCTTCCAGCAAGCAATAAGCCTTGCTACTTATTCACCCAAATGAGGATTTCATTCCACACAACCATTCCTAAAAAGGAGAGGTTAATGACACAAGATCCATCGAACTTATTGGGCCTTCAACATGCTATTATTACAATATCTCATTCATTTTGGGAATTATTGTTCATTTCTTAACTTTCTAGCCTCTTTTCTTTTCATAGGAATCACGTCGCAACAATACTTTTCTACGCACCCAAGAGGCACAAACATGTCGATGTATCTAGGGTTATATTCATAAGGGGAAATCGATTGTACTATTTCTTTAATCAATTAAAATCAAAGAAAGGGTCATCCTGCTCATACATGTAATACACATGCAATTCAATTCATATGTATTATTATACGAGTACAATGACTTCCAATAAAACAATTTCAACAACATTGACCATTGATACATAGTTATAAAAAAGCACATGCATCAATCCTTTATCTCCATTTAATTACACGGAGTGAAGATATACTTATCTGATTATAGGTTGCATCCAACCAACTGACAATGGATGTTCACTTTTCCACCCAACTATAGGCTTAGATTCATTAACTCTTAGCACGTTGTCCACCCCTGTACCAGGCCATGATACCACTAGGGAACCTCTCTCTCTTTAGTTCTCAGCAATTTGTGAAGGACACTCTCCTTCACACCACTCTTGGTAGATATTTCCCCACACCCGCCTAGCTCAATCCTCAATGAGGTTTGTTAGATACCTTCATAGTATCAAGCTCACATCCTTCTCAGCTCAGGTTGGATTTTTGGACTCTCCTGTGAGTCCTGCTACCATGCCCTCACCGTCCAAGACTCTCCTCTCCTCTCTCCCTGAAATTGTGTGCTTCTCTTGCATGCATAGATTAGGAAGGTTCTCGACCTATCCGTCTATTTATTTTGTCAGAAGGAAACTCATGGGTTAATCCTGGGGACCCATTGTGATCTTTCTTGTTGTCCTCTAGTTGACAACTTCATGTCCCTTTTGGAAGCCCTCCATGCATCCATTCATTGGGGTGGTCAGTTGTTCAACTACCAACCTCCCTCATTAACTTATTTATCTTGAAATCATGGCTAAGGGAAATAATCAGAATAAGGCTTGAGGTCCTTTAGTTTAATAGGACCTCCTCCCATTCCTCTAGGGATATCATGGCCAGTACTTTAAGGCTTCACCCCACAGTCAGTTTTTTGCATTTACAATTAAAAAATAATACATTTACAATATTTACATGACATTGTATGGCAATCACCAATCATGATTAATTACATATACTCAAGGTTTAGAGAGGGGGTGTTACATCCCATACCTTGTTTTGAATGTTATTTTGCTAATATCTTCCTCTTTTATCCTCAATTGATGATAACATGATCTCAAGTCAATATTAGAAAAGATGCTTGCATCTTTTAGTTGATCGAATAGATCATCAATCCTTGGCAAAGGATTTTTGTTCTTTATAGTGACCTTATTCCGCTGTCTAAAATCAATACACAACCTTAAGGTTCCTTTCTTCTTCTTCACAAAAATAATTGGGGCTCCCTAAGGTGACACACTTGGACGTATATACCCCTTCCTCAAAAGTTTCTCTAGTTTCATTTGCATCTCTTTCAATTATGGTGTGCCCATTATGTATGGTGTCTTAGACACTAGGGCAACTCCTGGCACCAAATCAATAGAGAAATCAATGTCCATCTTTGGCGGAAATCTTGGGATTTCCTCTAAAACATCTTCAAAATCTCTCAAGATTGGATGGTCTTCAATACTTTCCAATTTATCTCTAGCTGCCTCTTCCATATGGGCTACAAAAATTTGACCCCCCTTCCTGGAACTCTTTTTTAGCTACATGGCTTAAATTTCTCTAACAACTACAGCTCTCAAAATACCTTGAATCTTTCCCTATTTCCCTTTCTCATCAAGACAAGTTATTGTCTTGTTGTAGCAATCTAAGACAACATGGTGTTTTTCCAACCAATCCATGCCAATTAGACAGACATATGAACCCAAAGGTATAATTTCTACATCTACCTTTGTGTTGAGTCCATTCATGTCTATCAGACAATCTTTAACCAACTCACTGATGTTTCTCTTAGCCCCTATGTCTAACTAAACTAACCAATATTTCTTATATTTAATCCTTTGCAAGTGAAATATTTCAATAATATTAGAGTTTGTGTAACTATGGTTAGCTCCAGAATCAATTAAAATTGCTATAGGCTAATTATTGATCTTACCTTCCACTTCAATCATGCGGGACTGATACTCTTCTTGCTTGTTGTCCAAGGCTGCGTAAATCCTTGGCATGCTTCCTCCCATGTCTTCCATTGTTTCAGCCTCTTGAATGATGTGGAAAATCCTCATTCTTTCTCCTTTGTGAGGGCATTCCCTATATAAGTGATTCCCCTCACATCCCCAACATTGTCTAGGCTGCTTCCTTGGTCTTTTCCCAAAAGAATCTATTGTCTTGTGCTCATTTTGGGTTGACAGTCCTTGGTGATTTTCTTGGGATTTGTTCTTGAAAAGGGGTTGCTTAAAACCTTTTTACTTTTGATCCCTCTTTCCTTTCATCTTGTCATTCAAAGTATTTTGGAAGACCGGCCTCCCTCTGCTCTACTCATAGACATGATTTTCTCTCCTTATGGTCTCCTACAAAGTCTTGGGGTTATCATATTGTATTTTTTCATTGTAGAAGGAGAGTAACCCAGTCATTAACCTTTGGATTTTGACCTTCTCATCCTTTATGAATTCCACATACTTCAACAATCCAAATAATCTCTTCACATACTCATCCATTGTCATGCTTCCCAACTTGAGTTCAAAGAACTCTTTCATCTTCCTCTCATAGTAATTCTTAGACAAATATTTCTCTTGGAAATATCCTTTGAACTGCCTCCACGAGACCCTCTTCTCATCAAGATGTTTGGCTTTCTTAATCCGATCTCACAACATGGATTCCTTTCCCTACAAGTGGTAGGTTGCAATTATTGTTTCTACCCTTGAGGGGTAATCATGCAGCTAGAAATATTTCTTCATTTCCAACAGTCAGGCCTCAGTCTCTTCTCCCTTCCTATTTTCACCATTAAAAATTGATGGCTTGATTTTCATGAGTTCACCTTGCAAGATGTCTCCCTTAGGCCTTCTCCTTTGTCTCCTGAAAGGAGACACACTTAGATTGCTCCCTGGCCCTGAAATTTCATGATCTCTCCTAGTGGATTTATCTAGGGAGTGATGGCGCCTTCTCCTACTCCTTGACTTTCTGTCATTCCCATGGATATTCCTTCTGCTATGGGATTTGGATGTTGTCGCTTGTCTAGGACTAACTTCTTGCTTTGTGTCAGCGTATTTATTGGCTTGCTTCTACAACATGTTCAATATCTGACATATCTCTTCCCAAGCCTGCATAATCTTCTCATTATCATCCCTATAACTCTGCACTTCTCTCTGCAGGCTCCTCATAGTTACAGGCTCCTGCCTATCTCTTCTTTCATTAGACTTTATCTCAACATTCCCCATGCTGACATGCTGACCTCTGAATTCATCCTCATGACTATAGGACCCTTGGGAATATTCCATCATGGTGGTTCTCATATAGGAACCAAACTGCTTTTTTGAACCTCTAATTATGCAAAAAATGTGCATGCAAATAAATTCTTGTTAGATAAAAATATATACACGGACAATTTTGGAAAATAATGCATAAATTTGTATGCCCCTTAATGCCACCAATCATCTTATTTTGAGTTGAATACAAAATTTTAAGCTCAAATTAATTTTTTGTGTTAATAAATGGATTCTCCTGTTGAATACCTTTCCATCGACTATTCATTTTCCCAATTCTGAGTTCCGAGCATAAATTTATGGTTTTCATAAGTTTTGACCATTTTCCCTTTTTCAACCATGCATGCTACATGTGTCCTCTTTATCTTCCAACACATTTTTATATACCCAAAACTCAAATCTATCTCCATAAATGAATTCTACAGTCCATGAGATTTCCATAGACTACTTATGGGCCCCAAACTGACTCCTAAGCTAGAAGTTATGCCTTCTAAAAGAAATATGGTATTGAATTTTACCCTTAACTATTTAGATTGTAACTTCTTCATACAAGCTTTGTTTTGCGCTTTGAATAGCTCATTGGAAAGCTCTCTTCGAGCTATTTCATTTTAGAAGCAAAAATTCTATGCATTGAAAGTACACACACTTTTGTGAAAAAAATATTTTCTAAAAACGTTGTTTGGGCCCTCAAAAATTCCCTACAAGATGAAGACCTTCGAAAACTGAAATTTTCATGGAAAAATTCACTATTTTTACTATTGTAATGGTCTATAGATATGAAACGTCAATTTGAAGATCATGAATGATCCTAATTTTTTATCTACTTCTCTTTGTCAATCCATGGCTAGACCTCTGCAAGCCTTTCAGAAACCCTTTCTCAGACTCTTACCATCATAAACTCTAAGTTGGTGGGTTCACAGACTCCCCTGAAATCCACAGTCTACACACTATTAGACTCTCCTCATCGAAAAAACCCATCGGAAATATGGATTTCCATGCTTATTGACCCTTCCAAACTTTGAACTCTGAAATCCTATCAGGATCGTTCTTTCGGACTCACCCATCGGAAGCATTCTCCCCAAACAAGATCTTTTGATAGCCTTCTTCTGAATACTATCGGGAACCAACCCTTTCAAAACCATTGAAAACCATTCTTCTGAAGTCTTTCACCCGGCTACTACATGGCACTCCTTGATTCGCCAGCCTTTGTTGACATGTCCTTTGACATAGAGCATTAACATGTAAACTTACATGGCACTCTCTTCCACCCTCGACCCTTCCAAGTCAACACGCTCATCTGATAGATCGGACAATCAAAAATCAGGATGATCAACAGTCACGATCATCTAGGTTTCCCAAAACTGTGCATTGGTCACCACCACTAGACTTCCAATAACACTTTCCAAAGTTTCCTTTTAGATAGATCTAATAGTTGAAATTACTCGTGTCTGAGGGTCTAGATCTCCTCAGAAAGCTTCAATTGCTCAACCTTCAACTTAGTCAGACTGACTTCATCAGAAAGTGAAGTTATCCACGGACTTCTTGGATGAACCTTTCCGAGAAATCTAATGGTTGAGAAAGAATCTAACTAATGTGATGGATCTTGTTTCTTTGGGATTCTGCCATCAGGATCCTCCCCTCGGACTCGACCTCATGCTTGACTCCAAGGTTTTTCTGAAACCTTCTTCCTGATGGCCTATAGGGAATGCCATGTTCGGACCTCCTACGATTGAATCTCGATCATTGATTCTCTAGGTAGAATCAATCTGGGTTGTCGATTACTAAACTTCAGACTGTCATGAAACACACATGATTTCAACCATCTAGGCCAAAATCAACTCTCCAATCTGGAAATTGACGCCATAAACTTTCTTATTCAACTGCTTTGAAGCACTTAAACTCTAAATCTTCTCATAATTTGGGGATTTCACTTCGGTTCACCATTTTCCCCCAAATTTTTCATAGGATGAAATCTATAACCATGAATCTACTCAATCTGTGCTAGCTCCTAGCCCATACAAGTTCAATGTTGAATCTTGAGCTATGATATAATAATGTAACTTCCATCAACTTAATCGGGGAACAATTTTTATTTTTTTTGTAAGTTAGTTGTTGTATTGGATCCTAAAAAAGTTACAGATGATTAAAATGTCCTAGCGTATGTGGCAGCGGTGCCCTTCTGGGAAACCACCACTTCCCTTAGTACCAGAAAAATGATGTTTCTTAGTCATACTTGGCAGCGGTGCCCTTTCGGGAAATCACCGTTGTCGATTTTTCAAAAAATATGGTGTTCCATGTCGATGCCATGCAGGGAAGATACTATTATCTAGAAATATATAAAATAAGAGTGAATTTCGGGCATCCTTCCCTGGATTCCTGTGAACAAATTTCAACGTAAACATGGAAATAGATAAAAATTAGAAACCTGGATCAAGTCTAGGCCCAATGTAGACACGTTGCACCTGTGACTTGTCCTTGCCGCGGTCCTCCATTGTCTGTCGAAGGTCTTGGAGGAAGGCCATCAGCTTGTCGAGCCGGCTCTAGTGATCGGCGTCTCTATTTTGCACGTCAAGCGTGATTGTCTTGAGCTCCCTCAAGTCCCGTTTGATGTTGCTTAGGTCCCTTTGAAGGTTTCTTAGGACGTCCATGTCTAGTGCGTGGTCCCGATACCAGTCACCTGGAGAGGTCGACGAGGCTGAGGAGGTGGAGGGGGAGAGGTCGAGGGGAGGTTGGTGGCGAAGGGGGGAAGGAAGAGGTGGTGGACGATGAGGGGGGGAGGGAGGAGGAGGTGTAGAGCCCAACAAATTACCAAAGATATCGAACCACTCGACCCGACAACGAAGGGGTTCGAAAGGGGAGAGAGCCCAGTGGTGGGGTCAATGAGGGGTTGAGCGGGGATGGGCGCTTCGATAGGGGTTGGGACGGGGCGAATTTTAGCTACAGGAGGAGGAAGGTGAGTTGTCGCTTCCTCAAGGCCCAATTCGGGAAAAAAATTCACCTCGGGTGGGTGGTCGTGAGTGGTCACTTCAACTGGATGAATGGTTGGGGGAAGCTCGGCCTCAAAAGGGTGGTCGAGGGTGGGCGGTTTTCTTCCCATGGCCTCATACCAGCTGGTGTCCCATTTATCCTTGCCTCTAGGGGGAGGCATGCCAAATGCTAGAGACGGTCTTGGGAAGGAGTTGAGGCCTGAGTTTGTGGAGCTAGGAGCCCAAGAAAGGTTGCACCAGAGGGGGGGCGAAATGTGCACAGAGAACTTGGGAGCAGAGAGTAATTTATGCACCAGAGAATGAGTAGGTAAATGAGCATGTGAGCCTAGAAGAACCCCATGCAGCACCATGAAGTCGCCTACATTCCAGAGAATCTGGCTCGTGCGATTGCAGGTGCGCATCGTAGGAATGAAGGTTGGTGACGGCATGCTGACGTTCATGAGGTGACAAAGAGGGTGGGATGGGACTTGATGGGCGCCAGGTGGCTAGCCGCCCATCCAGGTGGCCTCCCTGTGTCCTAGTTTCCTTCTGGACATGAAAACACCTCATCTGGGGGCTTAATCGGGAAACATTACTATGCAAAAAACACATAAATTAAAAAAAAATGCTTCTAATTAATTCATGTAGCTTACCAAATACAATTTAAACACATATTCAACTAGATTTTGATACCCATAATTAAATTCATCTACAACACTCTAAAGGATCATGAATGCAGCTAATAAACTCGTTCACAACAACAAGAAAACATTCACATACACAGAATTAAGCACAACAATTAAACTCATGAAATAACTCAAAAAAATAGATAAACACTTATCTTTTAAAACGCTTGTGCAACCATTTGCTTGGGAAGGACATTCCACCCAACCATAGACCTATTGTTCTAAATCTCAACAACAAGTCACCCCCAAGTTGGGGCTGGGAATCCACAAAAGAAGGGTTTTTCTCACAATCCACTCGCAACTCAATAACACACAACCCACTGGTATTCTCCTACAATTATTCCTAATTTCCTCCAACTCTTTTCTTCTTGACTTGCCCAACCCAAATAATTTACCCCTTCACTGCTCTCAGTCCATTAGGCATCCCATTTGTTTATCAGGGTCTCTATTGGGAACTCAAGGGAAATCATTGCCAGGAAAACCACTGGAAAAAACAACAACAAACACTTGTTGATACAGTGCAACTCACCCAGAAGTTCACTTTTTAGGCCTGACAACCTTACTCTTCAATTTCCATCTCCATAATGTTCCAAAAATGCTCCAGAATTCACATGGCCTTCTTGCTTCAGCTTCCAAGCTCTCCTCCCCTATCCTCTACTTTTTGTTCATGAAAAAATAGAATGTGTAAAACTACATGTTACTGCCCATACCAATTTCCTCTCTTTTCCCAAGACGGTTGATTACTCACTCTGCCCAAAGTTGATTGTACTTCATCTCCATGCTCTCCAATAACTACGAGATGTGACTCTCACACCCACCCTATGATAGGTATTCGATGATTGGGATCTCATATACTCAATTAGAAAATAGAAGGTTTCCCCAAATGATAATAAAATTCGGAAAAATGGGTTTGAATTAATACCCATAATAATACCCCCTTGGACCCTCTTAGACACTCCCTAGGCATTACCCCTTTTCTTGTGGATTAATCAGCCCCCATCTCTATCCATATTCCCATAAGTTGGTATCACAAATTATATTTATTTACAATTCAGAAAATACATTTTTCATATTACATCGCTTGGCCATGGCCACATTCATACCTACATTATGCATTAATTAAATTGGGGATTATAGTGGGGATGTTACAATGTGGACCAAGATATGCATCAATGAACCATGAAAAACAACTCATACCTTTGTTTTCCTCCCTGGTGTATGACAATAAACTCTTACGTAGGAATGTCTTCTATAACAACTTATTCCACTGTAGGTCCTTGTGGAGCAACACATTTCTTTCTTCCAGTAGCTTCATGGGCTTGTCCATGTGTATCAACTAATTTTGTGGCTGATGTTGGTTTTTGTGTAGCAATAACAACATTCCCTCTCTTCTTACTTGAATATAGAAGATCGAGGAAATAGGGTTGCAATAAAACTACTTCAGATCTAAAAACATACCAATTATTGTATTGTCCAAGTTGCCCAAATGTACAAAAATACATGCCACAAACTCATTTTAAGGCCCAATTGAGTGCTTCAAAAGGGAGTCAGTGTATATTTACCCTCTTTACCATAATGTACCTTCAAAGTTTAATTTTTATGAAGAAAAGACCTAGTTGTGCAAAAATATCAATTTCTAGTTTTATTCATGCACAGTGGTAAAAAGTAGAAATCTGCCTTAAAAACTTGCTTACATATTCTTAATTATGCATTTTCAGAGAATTTTCTTGCCTTTTTCCAAATGGGAACAAAACCCATGTCTCAGATTTTCTTGGTTTGACCTTGGCTGCCTGCAAATGACGTGCAAAAATTGTCCTTGGAGCAGGTTTCACTGTTTAGAAATTGCCAAGTTTGACTTTTGGTTTAACTTTGAGATAACACACTCCTTGTTTAGTTTGCAATCTATTCAATAGGAAACAAACCATCCAGTGGACTTTGTGCACAAAACCTTTGTGGCTGAATTTGATTTTAAGAGGCATGGGTATACCAACCAATGAAATGGCTATGTAGGAATTTGAAAAATGATTACTACAGGAATTCTAGTAGCTATTGAAATATGTCTTTGACTTTACTTTGATCGCTTTCTCCTAAGAACCCAATTTGAATTTGTTGTGATGTAATAGGTGTCAAAGAATGTACTAGATGTATAGAACAACCTCCCATTGGTAGATTTGGATTCTGAGTTGGTCTCATGTGAAAACCAATGAGGGTGATAAATTACTATAGCAACAACAAAAATGTGTGGAAACAACTTTTTTACATGGGAATAACAACTTTTTACATGGGAATCCACCAAGGAGTTAAAAAATCATATGAACATGAGGAAATGGTCTTTAAAAGGTACGAATAATGATTACCCCCGCCCCCTCCCCCAAACCAGGGATGATTTTAAGAATGGAAATTTATTTTAAAATGTAGAAACCTTGGTGAATCTTATTAATCCTTCATATTCCACCTATAAAATATTTGGCGATATTTTTGTAAAATTATTCTAATTTCTAAGGATTTGATATAGTTTGTATAAAGTTTTGGCGATTTTTATGGTAAAATAATTTTATCCTATAGAATTTGGGCGAATCATTTTTAGAATAGCGAATCTTTTTCTAGGAAAAACCATGGAAAATTAGCCCATGAGCGAAATTTAGCCCCTAAAATCATCCTTGCCCCAAACTGAAGAATTTTTGTGCCCTTGGAAAAATAACGAATGAGGAGGAGGTAGGACAAAGGTTCAAGTGTATTTCCAAATACAAATCCATAGCATTCAATGAACTTGATTAAAAATAAGGAAAAATAAGCGTACCCGTACCTACCCAAGAATTCCATGAAATTTGCAGCAACATCCTCAGAAGCACGAGATCTGATGTGGTCCACAATGATGTAAAAACTTTGCAAGAAAGAGAAGTGTGGAACTTGGAACTCGTAGCATGATATATGGTAACTAAGATCTGGAGTTGAGAGCAGTCTTTTGATGGAGTAACAAGTCCTAGAAATATATCTTTGGAGAGCAACTTGGATGGAGTTGTTTATTTCTTATGTTATTTGCAAACCTTGTCTGCCAGCAAGCTAGTTTTCGTACAAGATTTGTCTGATTGTACCCAGAAGGTTTCACAGTTAGAAAATTGTATTATTCTCGAGGAATGCCCGCTAGCAAGATGGTTTTCAAGCACTCCAAGGTATGATGGCGCTTGAGACAAGTTTTCACCATCAAATTTTATTTGGAAATGGGGTAGGACAATGAGGTAACTTGGCATTGTAAGTGGGCCAACCTGACTTTATTTTGTGGGTTAGGGGTGGGTGGAGCATAAAGTGATGGAAACTTAGAGAATGGGATGAAGTCTCGATTTAAGTGTAGTGTTTATATGAATGATATTTTGGTAAAGGTTATTGGCTTCCAGAGATAACCCCATAAGCAAAGGAGACTTTATGAACTTCAACACGAAAGTATGAGCTAAGAGGAAGGAAATGCATAGGCATACCATGGTGTTGGTGAACAAGCATGATGAACCTTAGGTATTCTGGAAGGATTCTTTGGTAGAAATGACATGGACGATGTAGCAATTGTTGATATAGAAATGGAACTTGACTTTTGGAATGTTGGTCTTCAAAATATTCAAATTAATCCTTCAACTGTCTCGTTCTGCATCCATCTGCAACTTGATGAAAAAGTCTTCTTGTTATTGTCTTCAGTTGAGACACCACTAGACTAATATTCTAGGAACTTGAGCTTTAAACATGGAACAAAATCACATGATGTTGAACATTCATTATTGGATGTCTAGAATACAGGCCCATTTGGCATGAAATTTTGTATTCAATAATCATTCATACATGGATGGACCTTCTTTGATCTTTCCGAGACCTGCAATTTTTTTTATCATTTTCCTACGATAAAACATGAGATCATGGAAGAAGAGAGGTGTGTGGTTTCTCTTCATCCAATACATACGGAAAAATATGACAAGTATTTCTTATAAAACAAATCCAAGAAAATATAGAGAAATCAAAATTCATTTGTTACTTGCAGGAGAGCGGTGGCCACCTAGACTACCCAACAATATTTCGTTGATAACTTTTTCATTTCACATACAATTTGAATGATTGCAAAGAAAAATGAAATAGATTCATAGTTCTACTTCCATTAGAAACATGTTTTGAAAATTCCATGAAATGATATGTCAAATCTTTTCAGGGACAACATGCATGATAGAGGTGTTTTTTATTTCCAGTCTAGACCAACAGTCATAGTTTTAGGCATAAATTTTGTGTTTGATGATTGATTGGCTTGATTCAAATTGGATATCAAAGTATATTCACATATGTATCTCCATTAGAAACAATTTTTGAATTCAAGAAGAATTTATAGGTCAAATATTCCAAGGAATAGCCTAGGAAGCAAAGTTTTTGGAGTGTTGATTTAGGATAGGCACTTAGTATTTTGAGCATAACTTTCTCGTACAATATCAAAATGGAATGATTCAAATTGCATTGTAAACTATATTCATAGGAGAACATTCTTTAGAAATAGGTTTGGAAAATTCATCCATTTTGGTACCCAAAAATTTACTGTCCCAACTATGTTCTGGAGCTGCCTACACTACATCCAATCATTGTTTTGGTCATAACTTTTCCGTTTAAGATCCAAATCGAGTGATTCAAGTTGGGTTAGAAACTATATTTAAAGGGATATTTTTTAATGAAATAGGTTTTAAAAATATTCCCATATGATCTCTCAAAACATGATTGTTCTGACTTTGTTTTCAATAAATCCAACAAGCCAGCGTGCCACAACAAGCAATTTCTCAAAGACGATGATCCAAATTTGCATGAATTTTTGTAGGAGTATATTTTTCAATTGAATACATCCATATACCAAAGATTCAATTCTTAAATTGTCATACGCATGCGTTTTGCGGCAGATCCCCAAAATGAGTTGCAAATCCCCAAAAAAGAAAAGTTTGCAAGATATGAATAGATTGTTGTAGGCAATTTTGATGTGCATACATAGAACTTCAAAAATTGTATTTCAATAATATGGTAAGTATTTTCATGAATTGAATGGTGTGTTACATACCTCTTTTGAATTTTTTTATTATTGTGTGTTGATGGCCTTCTTCAATGACTTACCCTTGAATCCATCAATAGAATCTTCATTCACCAAGCCTTCTTCCTCTTGCCAAACTTCCTGCAAAATACATATTAGTAGTATGGGTGGCTCTTACTGCACCACAAAGAAAAATCTAATTTAAATCATGAAAACTATATGCTTCTAACTTAAAATGCACACACTATGTATGGGATGCCCAGAAGGTTTCAATACAACAATTACCTTATGCATTCCCAATACTATGTGTCAATTAAAACCAATACACAATCTACTATTGCTCCCTTGACATCTCCCCGACAATGAAACCAAAATGGTGGGATAAATAATCACCTTACTAATTATAGAGTTCAAACATTAATTATCAACCCAAGGTCCAAATGCTTGCAAGATGTCATGCACTATATATGTAAGCTACAATTTTGTATATTGCATTAATCATCTATTATTCTTTCTAAGAAATGAAAATTGCATTGCGGAAAATGCAACACGCCACTCAACAAATAATCAAAGAAAACAGATTCAATATTAGCAATGACTATGTACTTGAACACCACCATGATTACTAAGACCTTGTTGTCACTGAGTTATCTTTCGATATGGATGAGACTTTTTCTTTCCATGAGTCATTACTCCTATTGTTAGCAAGATTTTGATAAAAAGAAACATACTTGCATAAAGAAAATACATTGTTCATGAAATCAAATTATAAAATAAAATGAAAACATATGAAATAAAAGACTACCATGATCTATTTGGAGTGAGCTCAATTCTCGCAAGAACAAGGTAGCAAACTACTCTACAACATTGTAAACTAAATCAAAACATAGAACTAAGGAATGACAAATTATGTGAATAAAAATTCTAAGAACTTTATTATATTCCATCATAATATAGACATATGGTCCAAGGGTCCTCCTTTTAGTTGGAATGGAGAAGACACTCTAATTTATACATGAACTTACTTGAAACAAATAATAAATGTAGATCCAAAATATCCTCAAGTAGTTTCAACAATTTCCTAATAATTAGGATCTCAAACCAACTCATAGCTAATTCCAAGATCGTTGCTAACTCCCATCCGATTTAGCATACCTTTGAAAATCAAATTCGAATTATGAGATGTGGCTTATAACAACAAGCCCAAAATACATCCCAAATGGCATTTAATGATGTTTGACTTCTTGGATCCATAATATATTTGATGGATATCTCCAAATCTTGTAGAAGAATTAAATTTGTACTCATATCCACCACCAATTTGTCATCTTTATCTCTAAACAATTAAACCATAATTTAAAATAGCCAACAAATAAATTGTAGCTACCCAAATTAATTTGGAATATATGAGACATGTAGAACAAGGGTTGCATGGCAACGTAGTCCCTGCCGAGCTAGATAAATTTAATTGCAGATGTAATAAGGATGGCGAGGTAAGTGGGAAACACATGTTAAACAACATCAATAGAATTAAATGTAGATTTAATAAGGATTGAGAAAATCAAAGAAACGTTTTTAAGATTAATTTCTTTTTTATATGACAAAAAGTTGAGATTGAGATTAAAAATTATTATCGTATGTATGGTCTTTACTACCATCCAGGTACTATGTCTACAAAAGAATTAAAGCTTGATAGGCCACTACTATAGGTACTTGCAATAAAATGAAAGTTTGCTTAATAATGATAAACATATATTAAAGTAAATCTATAATGTTCATTAAAAATGGCCAAGTTCCTGTCGAACTTGTTTGAAATTGGGAAGATGGTGAAATGAAATTTAATTGAGGACTCTTAATAAGGTAGAAAAATTCCAATGTTGAGGTATGAGTACATTAGTATTCCAATGTTGTAGTATGACTACATTCAATTTTGTG
>JZKD02S1673402.1:930357-945941 GCA_000966675.3 Picea glauca
GCAATAGAGTGCCCCTCGGCCAGGTCAAAAGATATAGCACGGTGAGGATGGTCTCTGATCTTGGGCGTTGTCCAGTTGAAGGATGCTAATATCTTTGAATACACCCTGGGCGGATATGGACTGGAATCCTCAAATAGAACTCTGTTCCTCTCTAACCAGATTTGCCAGCAGAAATGAATCACCAGGCAAGGAGGGTTCGAGAATCTGGTAAGCCAGCAAGGAAAACTGTCCAGTATGGTGGAGCCACTCCAGGAGGACAGTAAATTATAATGCACAGTAATTCGGTGCCAGACTTCTTTGGAGAAGGGGCAATGCATTAGAAGGTGAAAAAGGTTCTCAGGAGCTGCTTGTTGGTTCTCAGGGGCAATGCACTAGAAGGTTGAAAAAGGTTTTAAAGAATACTTAGTGTAGGTGTGTGTTTGTTGGTCTATGTAGTTACAAATAGGATGTCGTATTCTCACTAATTTTCTAAATTAGAAAACTGATTTTTGTTTTGCATTCATGAATATTAATAGAAAATATTTACTTTGATTTCGAAGCAATTTGAAGATTTCTAGGAAAAATAGACTTTTTGTTTTTTTTTAAATTATAATTATTCATTGATTTTTTTATTTGTTATTTAAAAAAAATTTAAGATATTTTATATTATTTGATATTTATATACAACATAATTTATAAATTACTCATCATTAAGTTAGTGGAAAAGCATTACTAATATGTATTAATGACTCATGTATATGTTAGTGTAGAGGTGTTATTATGAGAGTTATATTAAAACGAGATTTGTGGCTTAGTGGTTGGGATGTTGTGTTGCCATGTAAACATTCTAGGTTCAAATCTTGATAGATGTAGAGCCCTTTGTGTATGTGTGTGGTGAGGTAAGGTGTTTTACTTCTTTGGGTTGGTTTCCCCATCATCAAAAGGGCTTAACACATGTTTGACAAACCAAGTTGGTTTTACTTGTAATCACCCAATTTATCATCAATCAACATTGTTATTGATTTGAGTATGTTTATCTTTCAATATAATCACATTCCTCCAACTTTTAAGAATTGCATGTGCATTCCAATCCTGTATGTGTAGGTGCCCCAACCCTTTGTTATTTCTCTTATTACTTGTGTATGTGTATGGAGAGAGAAGGTGTTTGACTTCTCGAAGTTGGTTTTCCCTATTATCAAAGGGGTTTAACACATGTTCAACAAGCCAAATTGGTTTAAATGGAAGTTAATATGATACTTTAACCTTTTACTTGTAATTATCTGATTTATCTACAATTGGCAGTGCTATTCATTTAAGTACTTTTCTCTTTCCATAGAGAATTACACGTAGATGCATTCTTTCAATTTTTAAGAATTGCATGTGCATTATAATCTTGTTTGTGTAGGTGCTCCCAACTGTTGGTTATTTATCTTATTATTAGGGTTCGGTATAATGTAGTGTCCATGTTGGTTACGAGAACATTGCAATCAGATTATTACATTGTAACATTGTTGGCTTACAAAACTCTAGAAAACTCTCTTTGAAAAAATACCATGGTAGGTTATATATTCCACCAAAGTCACTCAAGACTATCACTTAGCCCCAACCACTTGCAACACACAACTTGCATGGGTCACTGATCTAGATAACCATTTGGATAATTTAAATGACCGATCAGGCCATTTTGGACAAGATTTAATAGATCTCAAATTTGTACTTTTGAGTCGAACACTGAAATCTATACATTTTTGGGTCTTTTAGAGTCCCTTCATGTTGTAAAGCTCATTCCAAGCTCTCCATCACATATTCAAAATTTCATTTCTAAGCTATGGTTAGCAATTTATGGCCCTCACAAGTTGACCTAGTTAGATGTATAACTCAACACATCAGTTGTTTGCCTTATTTTGCCAGCTCACCAAAGTTACTCATCACCTCTTGATGAAACACTTGTCATTTCACCTTTCATATTATCACGCTTGTCATATTTCTAGGTTTTTCATTTCCAATATTGCACAATAATAATTAGCAACAACAATGAATTGTTAGAAACTACTAGTAGAGTTTCATCCCTTTTTAGAAATTGCACTTCTAAAGATTGCCACTTTTATACACAAATCATTTATAAATAAAACTTTTCTATATATAAACGATGTTGTTAATCTCTATGAAAATTAAACCTGATAAATAAGATTGAAGTTATATTAATTTACTCAATGAAGTATAATGACTTTATTGAAGCTATATTAACCTACCCAATGCACTACAATGACCTTATCGTTTTGCTCTTTGAATACCTTATATATTTTGCTACCTAGTTGTTGTGTCTATTCTCTATTTTCTTTCACTTGGTTGTGTTTTAATCTCCCATCCAATCCCTTTTTCATCCATTCAACTGCATATACAAACTTTTTTATCATAAAGTTCTTTATGGAGAGGTAAGAGAACTCTAGAAGCTAAAGTAGATTACTTGAGGTGGCCATAGATAAGTTTTGAGAGACATGATTGTAGACATATTGGATACCAAATTGCAAAATAGTTGTTGTTTTTTTGGCATGTGGGTAAATGTATCATTAAGTGCATAAAGGTCCGTGGGTAAATGTATTATTAAGTGTTATTTTTTGAGATATTTTTAATGGATTTTAGAACGATTGTTTAGAGAATTTTATGTTTTGTTAAAATATTTTTGATTGGTTGATTTGTGGAGCTGGGGAGAAAACTCCTTGAAATTTAATCTGTGAACTTTTCTACGTAAAATTATCTGTGAACTTTTCTATGTAAAATATTAATTTTTTTTTAGCAACTTGTTATAAAGTAATCTTTATAAATGATGCAAAATCTTAAAGCTAATTAGGGATTATCGAGTTGTATCTCATCTTAAAAAAATTTAAAGAAATAAAAAGAAATAAATTAAAGTGAAGATACAAAGATTATAATGCTAACTTCATATTTTTAACATGTTTATCATAATACTTTTGATTTTATTTTTCAAAAAATAAGAATATTTTATTTATTTTTAAAACATCTTAAGATCCGAATTAATGGATTACCTAGACATGTTACTTTAAATATTTTCAAATTAAATACCAAAAATAAAGTTCTTAAGCATCCTTCCTTTAAGAATCAAACACATATCCATGATTAAAAACCAAAACATATTAATTCTTGTTGCATTTGAAAAAATATATTACTAAGTAAAAAAATGTTGAACATTTATATTATCTTTTTAAATATATGTAATAGTCCTTTTAAATATATGTAATACTTGTGGCTTAAAAGATGGTATTTTAAAAAAACTTGTCTTTAATGAATATAAAAATAATTATTTTAACTTGTGTTTTTACATTTAACATAATTATAAAAATAACTTTATAAAAAATATTTTTTAAGTTTATGATTTAAAATTAAAATATTTTTTTTTGTAAGTGAGTGTATGAATCTATATTACTGAAAATAATATGATACAAAAGGTGGGTCTCCTGGTTTGCCTAGAAGGAAACCAGGCCAGGGGGTCCCTAGTTGTGCGAGTTGTAATTAGCGAGGGATGGTTATGGTCTGCCACCGAGGGAAACCAGACCAGACCTTCCAAGTTCAGTTGGAAAAATAACATATATATAAAGGAAGAGACTAAAAACATCCTCCTAAACCAGAGGGAGAAAGATATCTGCGCTAACCTGACTAGGCCTGGCATGATTGCCTATAGACTGCCAATTCATTAATCCAGAACGATGAAGTGTTTATGCACCTGGGGGTGCTCCTTCCCACCATCCTCCTGGTTTTTGTTATCTTCCTTCTGTGAGGTTGTGTGAGTCTTCTTGATTTGAGTTGGTGCACCGTGTCCATAGGTGAGCGTGATGTACATAACGTAGGTAGAGGTGGAACTGTGCAACCAAACGCTCCATCTTGATTTTCTGGTCTTTCTCTACCTCTACTAATAGTTTGGTAATAGTTTCTAGACTGCTGAGGCGACGCAGGATCTCGTCCAACATTATCTTGTTTTCCTTGTTCTACTCCTACCTGGCTTCTTCACTCTCTAAAATTACTTTTCGGATCATCATCTTAGTTATCCACGCCATCTCCATCGTTTCATGGAAGAGGGTTTCCCTGGGTTGTGTGGCCCTCAGATCAATTATCCAGTATGCTTCATGTACTAATGCATCCTGCACTTTACCTTTGCACTTGTTCTTTAATTCCTTCTCCCACTGGGTGATGGTTTCCTTCCCCTTCGGCGCAACCCGAGATTGGAAGGTGCCCTTCGCATCTTTCGCGACCCATGCCATTTTTGTTTTCCATCTCAGACTATTCGGGACTTCCTTCCCAGGGGGGTTCCTTTTCCTGTGTGTTCTCTTTAGACGTGTCATCCTACTCTACATGTCGCAACTCCTATGTTGTTTACTCAGCCTGTGCCTTACTTCCCAGGTATTCTTCTTGTCCCTCCCCTGAATTCTATGAAACTCCCTGTTGTTGCGTTCCTTCTTATTGCAACTATTGTTGTTGTCCCACCGGGTGATGGTTGCCTTCCCCTTCGGCGCAACCCGAGATTGGAAGGTGCCCTTCGCATCTTTCGCGGCCTGTGTCATTCTTGTTTGTCATCTCGAACTATTTGGGACTTCCTTCCCAGGGGGGTTCCTTTTCCCATGTGTTTGCTTTAGACGCGCCATCCTGCTCTGCGTGCCGCAACTCCTTTGTTGTTTACTTAGTCTGTGCCTTACTTCCCAGGTATTCTTCTTGTCCCTCCCCTGAATTCTGTGAGACTCCTTGATGTTGTGTTCCTTCTTATTCCAACTATTGTTGTTGTCCCTCTTCTTATTGCCCTTTCCCCTCTGTGAGCCTGTCCTTTCAAACTTGGTTTGCTCATGGTGATGTGTGCTTTCGTCAATTTTCCTGTTAAGGCTTGAATGGTCATGATGGATCATCCTTTGTCCCTGTGCGGTTACTTCCCTTGCTTGTGTGTGATCCGGTTGTGCTGCTCTTCATCCCTGTACCTGTCCTGGGGGGTCTATCCAGGTTATCATCTGCCCCACATGCCTGACATCATTCATTGCATGCGACTTGTTGCATGTCCTTTCACTCATGCTTTCCCCAAGCCTCTTATTGGCAGACCGACCTTGCTTTCGTTCGTTTGTCTGTTGCTTATTATAATCTTGCATGATGATTAGTGTCATAGTATTGGGTCATCCTATCCTGCCTGGGTCCCGCGTTCCTTCCGCAGGGCCTTGCGATATCCTCCTCGATGTGACCCTCCATGCTTAACCTGTCTTCACAATCTTTTGTCGCAAGGTGGTTGAAGTATGTTCTGAGTTGCCCATCCAGAATGTTGATCTAGGTGTCATCTAGTTTCGGGCCGTCCTTACCAACCCCCTCGTTGGTGAGCCTGTCCGCTAGCACATTTGCTAACCTGCGCACCCAACACAACTCCACAGTGTTCAGAGTTCTCAGATGTTCCTGGATTTTCTGTAGGGAGTGTGCAAGGTGCCAGTGGTGCTGAACCTTTCACACTCTAGTGCCATTTTGTAGTCTTTTCATCGTGTTGATGACCAGGGTGGAGTCACCTTCCACGATGGTATTTGTCATCCTTTCGCGACTTATGATTTTGAGGCCAAGTTCCAGGGCTCCAAATTTCGCCGCGTTGTTAGTTGAGTTTCCCATGCTCCCCGCGTACAGTCGAATGATGTTGTCACCATTGTCTCTTATCACGCCTCCTGCCCCTGCCACTCCTGGGTTGCCTTTTGTCGCCCCATCAAAGTTTAGTTTGAGGAACCTCGATGGAGGGGGAGTCCAGTTGCGGGCTCCTATCTGGAGTTGCGGGTTGCGCTCTACTATTACGCTGTTGCACCAATTTTTCAATTGGAAAAGGTCCAGGATCCGGGAGTCTTGGTCTGTGAGTTGTGCTTTCTCCATCTTGCAGTTGTGGCTCTGCACCGTTTCTCTTATTTGAGATACTATTGTCTCCTTTATCCTCTCTGTCGGTATGCTTTCATTCCTAAAGATGTGTCTGTTCCGTTCTTTCCATATTTCCCAGATGATCATCCTCGACGTTAGAGTCCATCAGAGGTTCACCATTTCATTTTCACTGTAGTCCTCATTCCAGTTGTTGATGGTTGTGCTTATGTTCCCCCGGATCCTATTGGATTGGTGGAAGATGCTTGTCGCCCAGTCCCATATCTCGGTTGTATAGCTGCATTTGTCGAGGAGGTGGTTAGTTGTTTCCTCCTTGTCTAGACAGAGATGGCAGTGAGAGGGCCCTATGAAACCCCTTTTCATGAGGTTCTCCCAAGTTAGAATTCGGCTGTGTAGAACAAGCCATTTGAACATTTTGATTTTTGGCCATTGGGGGCTTTCCCAGATTTTTCCCCACTGTTGCTCCATATTTTTTTGGTCCTAACCCGCGATGTAATACCGTGCTTCTTTTAAGTTGAATTCACCCCCATTTTCCTGCCCCATCTCAATTGGTCCTCTTCTTCCGAAACCCCAATTTTCCTTTTTCCCAATTCCTCCTCCACCTCTTTCGTGATTGTTTCGGTCCGAGCTCTATTTTGTGGCTTAAGTTTGTCCAAGATCTGCCACCTTGCGCTGCCTTCCCTTTGCTTCCAGTAATGATGAATTGTTGTTTTACCTTGCCCAATCATTTCTTGTTGAAGCTCCTCTCTGTCCAGATTTTCCATTCTGGGTTCTTGTTGCCATGCGTCCTCCCAAAACCTTGATGTTCTACCATTTCTGACTTCCCATAAGCTGTGTTTCTGAATCCAGTGCTTGTTGCGCCAGGCAAGATTCTAGATGGTTGATCCCTCCCTTGTGCCCATGAATTGAATTTGGTCCTGGTCGCTTATGTTTGGGGCGTACTTGGCCTTCCATAGGTTTGTCCACGGTACCGAATTGTCTTTTACCTATCTCCACTAGAGCTTTGCCCCGTAGGCTTCGTTAGTTACCTGTGGGTCCTGTAACCCCATGTCACCTTTTCTTTTTGGGCTGCATACCTTATCCCAGGCCACTGGGGCCCATTTCTTTTTATGTTATGAGTCGTGCCATAGGAAGTCTCGTTGGATGGATCTTATCTTTTGTAGTATTCCTTTGGGGACTGGGAACACTGGCATCATATACATCGGGATTGCTTGAAGAACCGTTTTGGTGAGAATAAGCCTTCCAACCAGGTTTAGGGCTCTATATGCCTAGTTTTTTACCCTCTCATACAGTTTAATGATAATGCCTTCCCACGTGGCCTTGGTGCAGGCTCTGTCTGTCAGGGGGATTCCCAAGTATTTTGTTGGGAGCGTTTTTCATTCAAACCCCAAAATGTTGGCCAGGTCGCGTTGAATTGTTGCATTGGTGTTGAAGAAATATATCATGGATTTGGAGTGGTTGATTTCTGCCCCCGAGGCTTCCCCGAAGTCTTCTAAAATTCTTTTAAAAGCCTTTGCTTCCTTTACCGTGGGTGTGCCATGGAGTGGGGTATCATCAACAAATTTTTGGTGTGTGGAGGTTGGACAATTTTCATAAGGTTTGATACCTTTTATTTCCTCAGCTGCAGTTGCGATTTTAATACTTTTGCTTATCCCTTCCATCATTAGAATGAACAGGAAGGGGGACAACGGGTCCCCTTGTCTTATGCCTCTAGATGGATAGAAAGGTTTTGTTGGGGCTCCATTGATTAGTAGCGAGTAGCTTGTCGTCGAGACTAGAGTGACTATCCAGTTGATCCAGTGGTGGTCGAACCCAAAAGCTTCCAGAGTCTTAGCCATGTAGTGCCAGCTTATTTTGTCATAAGCCTTCTCCATATCAAGTTGGATTATCATCCCCCCTCTCCTTTGGCTTTTCAACGTGTGAATGATCTCATGGGATTGGATGATATCGTCCAAGATTTGTCTGCCTTCCACAAAACCCGCATGTTCCTGTGAAATCAGTGTGGGAAGTAGTGGCTTCAGTCTATTGGCTATGACTTTGGATATTATCTTGTAAACTACATTGCATAAAGCTATAGGCATGTAGCGATCCAGGGTTCTAGCTTCATTTTCTTTCGGGATTAGAGTGATCATTGTGGCATTTAAAGCTTTTAGGATGGATGTCGATCTCCTAGAGTCCTCCACCACATCGTAAATATCATGCTTAACCACTTCCCAACAAGCTTTGAAGAATTCCACTATGAATTCATCCGGGCCTGGGGCCTTTCCGTTGGGCATCTCCTGGACCACTTGGTCAATTTCTTCCTTGGTAATGGGTTTGCTTAAGCCAACGTTTTGCTCCTCTGTAACCAGCTTGGGGATGTGCTGAATTATTCTTTGTATGGCCTCTGATCTATCTTGGTTTGGTTCTTGGGCTATCCTCTGGAAGTGGTTGACCAGTGTATTCTCAATTTCCTGGCGGGATTCTCTTTCGATCCCGTCTTGATCCCTAATCTTCAAGATTTTGTTGTGGGATCTGCTTGCAATAGTTGTTCTGTGAAAAAACTTGGTATTCCTCTCCCCCTCCTTTAGCCACCTTATTCTGGACTTTTGACGCCATATGGTTTCTTTCTGTAGGCATCTTGCTTCCCATTCCTGGTTCATATGGATCTCTTCCTTTTTCCGGTCCTCTATATATCCCTCTTCGATGCATTGTTCTTGTAGTTTCCTCATTCTGTCCTCGATCCTTTTTTTCCCCTGGTTTATATTTCCAAAGACCTCCTTGTTCCACTCCTTGAGTTTTTGTTTGATGTATTAGAGTTTTTTGTAAAGTTTGAACATACTTGTCCCTTGGTCTGGAAGTTCCTCCCACCACCACTAGTTGATGTTCTCCTTGAAGGTGGGATGGTCGATCCAGAACTTCTCAAATCTAAATGGTTTGTTCTTTGACGTGGTTTGAAAATTTGCTTCCAGTTGAACTGGCCAGTGATCTGATCTCCCCCATGGGAGAATGCTGAAGTCCAAAGTTAGTCCCTGTAGTATGATTGATTCTGACACCAAGAATGTGTCTAGCCTTGTAGCTATTTGGTGGTGACTTGGTCGTTTGTTATTCCAGGTGAATTGACCGTTGTTGGTCCTGATCTCCACGAGCTTCATTGTGTTAATGAACACTAAGAATTCTTCCGCATCTCTGTCCAATCTCCTGGTGCCCCCTTTTTTCTCCACAAGTGTAGTGATGATGTTGAAATCCCCTACCAGGATCCAATGGAGGTTGTGGGTACGCTCCTTTAGATTCTCTAGGTTGAGGAGCAATCTTCTTTTTTCCTCCATCACCCGGGGGCCATACACATTAGTGCATAGAATTTTCTCCGTGTTCCCTATGATTTGCATATTAACAGAAAGTGTGTTTCTTGTGGCTTTTGCTGCAAGTAGGTTCACCGATTGTGGGTTCCACAGGGTGAGGATACCTCCCGCCATATGTTGGATTTCGACAGCCAACATCTTGTACTTCCTCCAATGTTTTTTACTGATTGTTTCCATTCTGTCTAAAGTGCATTTTGTCTCTTGAATGAAACATAGGTCAGGTTGTTCCTTACTCAATCTATTTTTAAGGGTTCTTTGCTTTCTTGGGTTGTTTAGGCCTCTTATATTCCAAGTTATGATCTTCATTTAAAGGTGTGGTGGGGAGTCGGGGAAGAACTTTTTAATATTACTTGAATTTATCAGCAGGGCTCCTAGTTCTTATAGGGTTACACTATTTGATTTTCTGCCTTTCTTCTGCCTGGCCTGCATGGGTGAGTGTTGTGGCTGTCCATCGCCTGTTTTGATTCCCATGTGTCTTATCTCCCCATGCATGCGCTTGATCCCTCTGGATTTCGCTTCCTCCCTTAGGAGGAAGAGATATTGAATGTGACCGAGTTGCTCCGCTGACACATTGTCTACTCCCTGCCTTTTTGATTGCTCCGGTATATTCGGTAGATCTATTCCTTCTCGTTCCACAATGTCTCTGAGATCTGGGTCCTCTGTTCCTACCTCACTTGGAGTCATCTCCAGATTTCCATCTGCTTCCTGCATTGGTGTGTTGGCATCTTTGTTTCCTCCTCCCCTGGGACTTGCGCTACCTCCCTGTTTGCCTTTGTTGCTTGGAGTTTTTGTGTTCTCCTGAGTTGAGTGTTCCTTCGCATCCTTATCTTTCATATTTTATGTCCCTCCTTCTTCCCCTTGGTTGGGCCTACCCCTTCCTTCTGTTCTAAGCCTGGCTTCCGTGTTGCTTTCTGTTGGGGCCTTGCCTTGTCTCTTGTTTCCTCTGCCTTTGTGATTTGGCTTCACAAAACCGTCCTCATCCTATTGTAGCTTGGTGTTTTCCGCTTCTTGTTTTTTGTTAAGAGGGCATTCTCTTAGTAGGTGTCCATGTTCATGACATCTTCTGCATCGAAATGGGATCTGCTCATAGTCTATGCTTTGTATCCATTCCTCATCCCTAAACTCCAGGCTTATGGCTTCCGAGAGCGCTCCCGAAACATCCATCTCGATGCAGATCCTTGCGTAGGATGTATATCTTCCTTTTAGAGTAGCTTTCGATGTCTTGACATATTTTTCGAGCTTGTAGTCTAGCGGTAAGGAGTAAAGCCTTAGCCAGACTGGGACATTTTTAAAGGTTTCTTTCTCTATGGAGAAATTTTCCTTCCAAGGACGAATGTACAACCCCGTTGAGAAGTGGAAGTATGCCCCCCCCCTCAAAGATTTTATCCCTGTCCTCTAGGTTCATAAAGACCACGGTGAAGAATCCTTTTGAGCCCAGGCGGAGTTCCACTTCTCCACTTGGCTTCCAATGGTATTTAATCCAGTTGCGAAACATTCTTTCTGTGGGCCACAGACCCATGAACTTGCAGATTAGTGCATGCGTCTTCATATGATCCTAGAAGAGTTGTGTTTGGGGGTCTTCCAGTATAACCTTGGGCATCAGTGTTGTTTTAGGTTTGCATGGGTTGTGCTCCTTTGCCCCACTGGGGTTCGCCATTGCTTGCGCACTGTTCTGGGCTTCTTTGGCTCCTTCCCCCACATGATCTCTTTTTTCTTGGTTGCCCTCTTGGTTCTTTTCCGATCCTAATCCTGAGGTACCTGTCAGAGGTTCTTTGAAACCACCGCCTCTTGGGCCTTTCCCTCTGTCCACCACTACCTGCTTGTATCAGGGGGTTGCATTCCCTCCCCCTTTGGTGACCATACTGGCCGTTGCTGAGATCACAACTGTCAAACCCTAGCTTGAAAATTTCTCCAAAGCCGCCAATAATCGCAATCCCTAGTTTGAACCAAAATACAGGAGAATGCTCCAAAAAAAAATTAAAATATTTTTGTTAAGAAAGGATTAAAAAAAACATTTCTCAATAAATTGTTTATTGCGTTGGTTTCTCATTTTCTCTAAAAACAAAGGATAAAACAAATAATAAATCAGAAAAATTATTTTAACTTATGCTTTTACATTTAATATAATTACAAAACTAACTTTATAAAATTTGATTTTTAAGTTATGATTTAAAATTTAAATATTTTTATTAAAAAATAATTAAAAAAGTGTTGGTTTCTCATATTCTCAAAAACAAAGAATAAAAGCAAAAAAAAAGACAAAACAGAATTAAGTTTTTTGAAACCCTACCAATGACTTGAGTGAACATCTCACTAAAAGTAGTTTGCTTAACCAAAATGGGAAAAAAACGTTTCCATGTGATTTTTTTTTATGGAAAAAAGATAATATATATTTTTAAATGTTTTTATAATTTTATAAAAATGTTTAATTTTAACTTTGTATATTTAATGCTAATTTTTTTTAATGAGGTTGGTATCTCCGTTTCTATTGAAAAAGAATAAAAGAAACAAAAGAGGAAAAGACAAAATAGCATTGAGTTTTTTTAAACCGAGGTTAATATTGGGTTGAAGTGATATCCATACTATAATACTATAGTAGATATTATAATACTATAGTAGTTTGTTTAATCATAGTCTTATGCTAATTTTTTAAATAAATTATAATAAGAGTAATAAAAAGTTTGAGTAAGTTTAATGGTTAAGAACAAGTGTTTCCAGTCACAGATTCAAAATTTAAAGAGGGTAGACTCTGTACATGTTGATCCTTTGTGATACGATTAAAAGAGTAGACAACCCGGAAATGGTAGAATCTGTACATATTAATCCCTTGTGATGAGGTTAAAAGAGTGGACGACCCCTAGACATAGGTACAATCTGTACATGTTAATCCCTTGTGATAAGTACATGTTAATCCCTTGTGATAAGGTTAAAAGAGTAGACGACCCCTAGATACGGGTACAGTTTGTACCCTTGTGATAAGGTTAAAAGAGTAGACAACCCGGATACAGTTTGTACATGTTGATTCCTTGTGATAAGGTTAAAAGAGTAGACAACGCCTCGATACAAATCCATTCAAGTAAACTTCGATATCTCTACCCTTGTTAAGTCACAAGTTTCTGTGATTGTTGAATATATTTCAGTTATTTCCTAGGGTTAAAAAAAATATTAACAAAAACACGTGGAATTTATTAATCGCATTTATTGAATTTCAAAATTCATGAATTTGAATCCTTAACCAAGACCGGTCAAGGAAGGAGGCAACCCTCCGTGCATATCAACGTTCAAAGACAGCAAATATCGTGCGTTCGCGGAAAGAAAGAACGAACGAACCAAAGCAGCAGCGGCGGAGGCAGACGTGAACCCTTCATTTTCTTCTTATTTCTCGGATGTTTCGGCGCTGCAAATCCCTTCTGTGTAGTTTAGATGAATCTCCATGCCAAATTTTTCCTTATATAGAATCGGAGGATTCGGCCGATGCTGCTTTTGCATGGTGTGTGTGAAGGAGCGAAATCTTTGATCAAAATTAGCGAATAACAATTGATGTCTCTAGCAGAATCGGCAGATGAACGAAAGTATCTGTTGATGAGCGTTCAGAGGATCTCAGGGCTGCCATTACCGCGCATTCTCTTCTCCTTTTGCCTGTCCAGAGACCGATGGGATAAGGAGTTTGCCAAATTGGAGACTGGGTAATACCTCTAGCCCGGTACTTATTTGGAGGCTTCTTGTTTTTCCTATATTTGGGTACTGTCTATTCTTGAATTGGGTCATTAAGGTTGCTCCAAATTTGGACATTGGGTATTGCTAAAAGTGGTCGGAGTCTTCAGAGATTTCTTCAATCTGATCCAAATTTGGACATTGGGTATTGCTAAAATTGGCTGGGGTCTTCAATCTGCTCTCAGCTTATTGGAAACCTCATTTGAATTGGATATTGCCGGCCTGATCTGGGTTCTTATATTGGTTTTCTCTAGACCCAAAATCATATACTGTCAAACCTGAGTTGGGTCATTAGGGTTTCTCTAGATTGGAGTATTGCAAACGAAACTTAGGCTACAAGGTTTGTCGAAGCCAGATATAAGGTATTGATAAAGTGATTTGGGATTATAAAGGTTTTTCCAGATTGGCAAACCGTGCTTAAATTCTGTTGTGGTCATAAGGGATTCTCCGCTTTGGAACTTTGTCTTTGATTAACCTGATTTGAGTGTTCTGAATTCATTCAGATTGGATACCGGTCGTTGCCTTTTATTCTTTTGCCATTCTATTGGCGGTAGACCAGAATTGGTTTTTCATTCTAATATCCTGCTCCGCTTGATTCTTTTACCTTGGAACTACTTCACACATATCTACTTTGGAAATTGAGGTGGGAGTTGATTGGTCTGTTCGTATGGGTTCCCCTCAAGGACCTGCTATGACAACGGTGGTTGCCCCCAAGACGCTGATTGCTAGTCAGGAGCACCCGGCTCAAGGCAGTTTGGCAATATGCAATGCAATGCCTGTATACGTCAAGGAGCTAATTGCAGGAGGGTTTGCAGGTGGATTTGCAAAGACGGCAGTTGCACCTTTGGAGCGTACCAAGATTCTTTTTCAGGTTGGCAGAGTCTAATTTTGACTTTTCTTGCTTTTCTATTTCTAGAGGTGCAATGAATCATTCCAAATACAGCATATGATATAAAATCCTTTTTGTTAATGATATTTAACAACATAGAAACCATACAGACAGATGCCCGCACAAATAAAATAAAATGCCTCGCTAGAATAGACTGCATGAAATGCAATATAATATCAATCTCTGATAATAAATGGGTTCACCGCATTGCTCAGAGACTGCTCTCTGACCAAACTACTAGAAGCCTCCTTTGAGTTCGAATTGCATGATTATTTAAGTTCAATATCTCACCAGTTAAATAATATTGATTTGATCATGAGTTTTTTCTTTTTATAAGCTTTCGTATTACTATAAACAGAGATTACATATAGATATAAAAAAAAGTTCACCATTTTCAGTCCCCCAGAGACCATGACAGCCTCTGGGGATATATCCCAAAAAGCCAAAAATACTGCCTACCCCTGAGGGGAAACCAAGCCTTAACCAAACTGTATATGTCATACTTAGCTAGGTTTTGAATGTCATTGTTAAATTTTGAGCTTGATTTCTTAAGAGGATTATTTCTTTGAATTCTTCTACACTTTGATTCTAGCTTAACACATTTCAACAATATAGAATCATAACTGAATAGCAATAATCATGTAGATACGTAAGCATGCACATCAACAACACACATACCCTGGGGAAACCCTGTACAGGGAGAAAAACCCCAGCAAACGATATTTCTTTATTGCATTAATAATGTAAGATCACTTACAAACATCCACCATGAAAACTCTACTCCTAAAGAGCTTGCCAAATTGACTCTGACCTGATAGAGAACTAAGAGACCTTACTGATATAGACGTATCCGAGTTGCTTTCAAAGACTGAGATATATCAACTTTGATATGGGTTGTTGAAGTTCACTCTAATTGACTGATATGCACCTCTGATATGCTGTCTCTAAAGCATTGAGGTGTGCCTCTGATATGCTGCCTCTACAGCACTGTTATGCGCCTTTTATGCTGCCTCTATATGCTGTTATGTGCCTTTTATGCTGCCTCTATATGCTGTTATGACAGCACTGTTATGCGCCTTTATATGCTGCCTCTGTATGCTGTTATGAGAGCACTTTTATGTGCCTTTATACTGCCTCTATATGCTGTTATGATAGCACTGTTATGCGCCTTTATATGCTGCCTCTGTATGCTGATATGCGCCTCTATATGCTGTCTCTACATTCACCCTTACCCTGCATAACCATTGTGTTGAAGAGAGGGGTTGACCACTGCTTATAAATGAGTGAAGAGGAGAAGTAGATGGCTTGAATTAGGAACTTGTTTGCATGCTTTAACATAACTCAGCTTCACACTTTAGTTCGAAAATAGAACTAGACTTGAGACTTCAGTTACAACTCATCCTTGACTTGGCATGCATCCGTACTAACTTAGCATGCACATGTCATGCATGCATGCAACATGCAACTAGACATGCATGCAGTGCATGGCATGCATGCAACATGCAACTAGACATGCATGCAGTGCATGGCATGCATGCAACATGCAACTAGACATGCATGCAACATGCGACAACTTGACAACAATGTCTTTGACTTAGACATGCAACTTTGACTTCTACAACTCGACTATTTACAAGGCAAGTCGAATTTCTCTTCATGGTGGATAATGTTACACTTGCCAACGCACTAGATCAATACATTTATATCATTTGCAATATTAGGAATATTGTTTGTTTCTAGCTCATAGGAATTTTATATTCAAC
>JZKD02S1673403.1:0-13756 GCA_000966675.3 Picea glauca
ACCCGTGAGTACAGGTGTGGAGAACCAAAGTCCATCGGACTTCGGGGTTTCGACGTTCGGGGATTGATAAGGTGAGAGTTCTACACCTCGTGAACTCCCGAGTCGCGATTCCCCGAATTGATCTGAACCGTCGATCAGGATGGTGGCACGTGGCGAAGGATCCTGAGGAGTCGGGATTCGAGGTTTGGCAAGGTCTGTGACCTTGTGCACCAGGAACCGCGGTTTCCCGAATCGTGATTTCTCGATAGCCGGGTGGAGGACAGGTGGCATCGGACTTCGGGGTTTTGGCGTTCGGAGAATCGGGGTTCTCGACGTCAAAGAGTCATGCATCGCGGATTCGCGATCCGCGAAATCCCGAAGTGATGTGGCGTGTGGGACCGCGATCGCCGGTGGAGTACAGGTGGAAGCATATCGAGGTTCGGGGTTCGGGGATTCACCGTGTAAGTGAACCACGACATTTCATGAGCCGATTTCCCGATAGGGTAATCTCCGATAGAGGGAAGTGTTGACCCGTTGACCATCGGGGATCGAGGTTTTGTTGTGTATGTAATTTGTGTTCGCGTGAATCGCGAACTCCCGAGTCGCGATATCTCGATATAGAACCGGAGATTGGCATTTCGCTAATGCGAAGTTTAGGGAGATTTCCCATGTATGGGAGATTAATCCCAAAATTTTTAAATTATGGTAGTGGGTGTGTTACACCCTTATTGTATAAATAGTTTCACTCCAACAATGATACAATGATATTGTACATATGAATTATTGTACATATAAATTTCACATGATTTAAAGTCCTTCATAAAGTGGAAGGAATGTGGGGAATTTTTCCATCTAAATTGGGAGGAAATGGTATAGAACTATAGGATGATAAATAGTATATGGACTTTCGTGAAGAGATATTGTTCAACAATGTCATGCATGTCATATTAGAGTGAATAATCTTTTACATTGATTGAAAATTTGGGCAATGAAATCTTTTCAATATGTTGTCGTCTTGGTGTCACCAAACCCCTCAAAATTAAAACAAATGGATGTAAATGGTCCCCTAACTCTCTTGATGTCACCAAACCCCTCAAAATTAAAATACATGGATGTGAATAGTCTCCTAACACTCTATATATATATTTAAAATTGTTCAATGATACTCCAATAAACTTAAAACTGAAATATTTTATTATATAGAAACTAAACTAAAGCATAAGGTCAAAACTAAAATATTTTATTGACTAAAGCATCACACATCAAGGCTAAGTTAGAGTATAAAAGAATGACCTATATTAAAAAACCAATAGCAATTATATGTAAAAAGTTTAAAAAATAAAAAAAATATTTTAATTAAAAAAAATAAAAATTGATAAGGATCTATTTGATATATGTTTATATAAATGGCACTTGCATGTAAATTAGTATCAATGAATTTGTTTAATAAATAAAATATATATTTTAATTTATTAAAAAAAAAACAATTTTGATAAGGATTTATTTGATATATATTTATATAAATGATACTTGCATGTAAATCAGTATCAATGAATATTTTCAAGCTTTATGAAAATAGAAAATTAGATATCTTATTTTTTGGATTTGAACTATTAAAATCACTTAAACTCAAACTGTATACAATATTAGATTAAATATTATATACAATTAAAAAATATATATACCTTCTAGATGGTCACATCCACATTGTATAAAAAATATACGTTTTAAAAACGAAAACTTATCCGTAAAAAGAGGGAAGTCTGATGATGATGCACTCGATGAGCGTTTCGTTTTTAATGTGATGAGGAAAGAAACTAGTTGGCAGTGGTCCATATCAACTTGTCTCCACCATTGAATTCAGACTACACCATTTATATCTCCTTCTAGAAAGGAAGGCGGGCGGCTGCTTGCCAACTATAAAATCCCAATCCCAATCCCAGTTGTTCAGTCCACACGGACCCGGAAATAATTTAAGTCCAAATGATACCTGGGAACTACACAGAGTCCCTCCCCACACGTTTGCCCTCTCGTCGGATCACAGTACATGAGACAATTCAACCAGGGGCGGCGAATCGGCGATCATAAATTGCCGGACATGAATCTGTTGAAAATGCTTGATGCGAATCCCGAGTCTGCTTTGACCATAAATCTTAAATCTTGAAAATCCGCCGCTCATCCACATTACAACCGACATGGTTGAATGTCATCGATCTAGAAGCCTGCTTTTCAACTCCCAACGGTAGCCATGAATAATTGACAAGGCGTGCCTTGTTCTCCAAGGAAATCCCTTCGAGCATGGCCATGGAAAGTTCGTTTGCTGTGACGTCAAATCAACACATGTGCTATTTTTCTTCCCACCGTTACGATATATAAATCTGAGTCAGATCACTAACCACCCAATACGCTTCTGTTAGCGCACTGGAACAGGTTGGGTTCTCCAGCTATTTTAAGAAAGCGGAGCAACAAATTCATTCACAGGGCCTGAAAATAGCAACAAATTTTCGACATTATAATTGAGGAAACAATATTTGATCTGGGTTCTCTTGGGGGCAAAAAAATGAGTTCATCCATCAGCGAGCAAGAGCCTGACGAGAAAACATGGACAGGCAGTCTGCGATCGGCGAGTACCAGATTGTTCGAGCGATCCGACAGCGTTTTTTCTCTGTCTTCCAGTACCCGAAAACGCCAGAATGACGAGGAAGCGCTCAAGTGGGCGGCCATTGAAAAGCTCCCCACTTACGACCGGTTACGAACTGCGATTCTTGCCAATGTACATGATAAAGGAGTTATTAATCATGATCAGATCGACGTTAGGGGTATCGAACTCGAGACCCGCCAGCAGTTGATGGACAGGCTTGTCAAAGTTGCAGACGAGGATAACGAACACTTTCTTAACAGGCTTCGAAAGAGGATCGACAGGTTTGAGAATTTTCTCATAGAAAGCTCAATGTTAATTTTTACAGAACCCAGATCTGGGATTATTTAGCTTAGCTTAAATGAACATTTGTGGATTTTTTTGGCGGATTTCTGCAGTGTTGGCATCCTTTTGCCAGAGATCGAAGTTCGCTACGAACATTTGAACATCGATGCAACTGCCTACGTAGGAGGTAGAGCGCTACCCACGCTAATCAACTACACGGCCAACATGATCGAGGTAGGTTTTGCATACGAAATGAACAAACTATTTGCATATTATTTATGGGCTTTTTGGTTTTCTGAACATCTAGACTTTATCTTGATTTCCAGGCAGTTTTGGGGTCGCTTCATTTGTACAACAGCAACAAGGCAACCATGACAATTCTTCATGATGTCAGTGGCATCATCAAGCCTGGCAGGTAAACCGAATTTCATTCTTGAATTATTGCCAATTTCATCCCGATATCGCATTCTTTACCAGTTACAAATAAATAGGACTGAAATTCAATCAAAAAAGCGTGCCTGCAAGTCTTTAACCCATTGAAGCTCTCCGTAAATTTGACAGGATGACGCTTCTCCTTGGACCGCCAGCCTCGGGCAAGACTACTTTGCTCCTGGCTCTTGCGGGAAAACTGGACAAAAGTCTCAAAGTATGCATCCATTTTTTTTTTTCAGAAAATTAGATCAAACTTATTCAAGACTTGTATGAATTTAGTACCAGTTAAGATGGATTAGATCAAACTAATTCAAGACTCGTATGAATTTAACTAATACCTGTTTAGATGGATTTGGATCCATCCTAAGTTTAGATCTATTAAGCACCGGGTTGGGTTTTACAACCAATCTGGTTAAATGCAAATCTTTATCTTTAGAAGATACAAGCATGGATGTAGGTTAATATTCTTTTCTTTAACTTTTTTGGCTCAAATGTTATACATCTCTACTTCTCACTCAAATTGGATCGCTATTTTTTTAAACACCTCTCTTTCCTGACTTGGCCGTAAAATGCACATCATTTCTTTAGTGCAATAATAGATACAGAGAAGCATGAACCAATAAATGCTCTGAAATAACCTAACCATATTGTCTGGGTGCAGGTTACGGGTGGAGTAAACTACAATGGACATAACATGGATGAATTCGTGCCACAGAGAACATCCGCTTACATCAGTCAAAATGATTTGCACATTGGTGAAATGACTGTGAGAGAAACCTTAGACTTCTCTGCACGGTGCCAAGGAGTCGGGTCAAGATATGGTATGCATGCCTTTTTGGTTTCTGGATTATGTTAAATCTGATACTATAGATTTTGAAGTCTACAATTCGAATAATCCGCTATCTTCTTTTCTGTAGACGTATTGACTGAACTCTTGAGGAGGGAAAAGGATCAGGGAATCAAACCAGATCCCGATATAGATGTCTTTATGAAGGTATAGCACAGGCAGCTGCTTTGAAATCCATTATGATTGAACTAATTTTAAATGAATTTCAATGAATTTATTGAGAATGGTTGACTATATCTTGTGCAGGCCACTGCATTAGAGGGCCAGAAGGCCAACCTGATCACGGACTATGTTTTGAAGGTATTTTGATACACCTGCTTTATCACTTAAAAATGTTGTTGCTTTCCTGTTAACTAAAATGTCTCCTTTAATTAGAAATTTTCTAATAAAATTTGTGATTAATCTGTTGTTCAGATTGCAATTTTAACATTTAGAATCAACAAAACCCTTAAGACAGAAGTTTAAAATCTAAAATAGCAGTTTAAAGTTGTTAAGATTGCAATATCAAAATGTTAGAGATTAAATTCAGGCCCAAAAAAGTGTGGGAAAAAGAGGCATTTAAGTTAAACTTTAGCCCACGAATCAAAAGAAACGTTTGGGCTTCAATTTGTGGAAAGGATAGATTTTCTTTGGATGAACCATCAATATTTGTATTGCTGTTGATGGTTGGACCAGATCTTGGGGCTGGACATATGCGCGGACACGCTAGTAGGAGATGCAATGCACAGAGGCATTTCTGGAGGGCAGAAGAAACGAGTTACAACTGGGGAAATGGTTGTTGGAGCTGCGAAAGCCCTGTTCATGGACGAGATTTCCACCGGTCTGGACAGCGCTACAACATACCAGATTGTTCGATGCCTACGCCAATTTGTCCACGTTTTCATGTCGACGATGGTGGTTTCACTCCTGCAACCTGCCCCTGAAACCTTCAATCTCTTCGATGATGTCATTCTACTTTCGGAAGGTCAAGTTATTTACCAGGGTCCTCGAGAAAACATTCTCGAATTCTTCGAGTCCATGGGATTTAAATGCCCTGAGAGGAAAGGTGTTGCAGATTTCTTGCAGGAGGTGCGTTATTTTTTTTATCTTCCTGAAATTATTATTGGTCAGCTGTGACATTAAGATAGAGTATCTGATGAATATCATCCTATTGTATTGAACCGATTGAACAGGTTACTTCTCTCAAAGATCAAGAGCAGTACTGGGCAGAGACAAGGCAAACATACCGTTATGTTCCAGTGAAGGAGTTTGCAGATGCATTCCAGTCTTTTCACATTGGTGCCGCATTGAATGCGGAGTTATCGATTCCATACGATAAAAAGAAATGCCATCCCGCGGCTCTCACAACAGAAGAATACGGTTTAAGCAAAATGGAACTTTTCAGAGCATGCTTTGATAGAGAAGTTTTGCTGATGAAGAGAAGTTCGTTCGTCTATATCTTCAAAACTGTTCAGGTTAAAATACTTCATTGCTGGATTTTTCTTTGCAAAACTGTTAGATGTTTTGTTGGAGGTTTTTTAGTAATTTCAAAGTGGTTTTTGTTTTATTGTAGGTTTTGTACTTCCAGACATATACAACTTGTTTAAGTGTTTTATTCTGAAATTGATTTTCCTTTTTTTACAGATAATTATTTTAATAATCCCATGTAAACCCTCTATCAGATTTACCTATCTAAACTTCATTATATTTATTTGGGATATTTAAAGCTGAAATATGATTACGCTTTGACAGATATTTATCATCGCTTCCATTGCCATGAGCGTCTTTTTCCGTACAAATATGCACCACAGAAATGTGGGGGACGGAGGCATTTACTTTGGAGCGCTTTTCTTTGGTCTGGTGGTGGTGATGTTCAATGGCATGGCAGAATTGTCCATGACAATTGACAAGCTCCCAGTGTATTACAAGCAACGAGATTTCAAGTTCTACCCAGCCTGGGCTTATTCGCTTCCAACATGGGTTATGAGAATTCCTCTTTCCCTGTTGGAGTCTGTATTGTGGATCATTATCACATATTATACCATAGGTTTTGCCCCAAATCCTCAGAGGTATGATATGATGACCTGGAAACCCCACCTTCCCCTGCTCTGGCTTTTCACTATTTTGATTCTTTATGCTCAAATCTAATGTCAAATTTCCTTGGTATTCTCTTCCCCTCTGCAGGTTTTTCCGACAGTTAGTGCTGTTCTTCACAGTCCATCAGATGTCTTTAGGCCTCTTTCGCTTTATAGCTGCTGTGGGACGTAATCGGATAATAGCTAACACTTTCGGTTCGTTTGCCATCTTGATCATATTAGTTCTCGGAGGATTCATCATATCCAGAGGTATACAAAATCTCAAGCTTAAATCTAATAGAAAATCTGTGCAAGCCAGTTAATAGCTATATGTACTAATGTTTGGTGTTCGTGATTGCCTACTGCAGATGATATTAAAGGATGGTGGATATGGGGTTACTGGATTTCTCCTCTTATGTATGCTCAAAATGGAATTGCAGTAAACGAGTTCTTGGCATCTAGATGGCAAAAGGTGAGTAAATTACAGACTAGATGGTGCTTGCAATTGAAAATCGCTCGTGATATAAGGAAATAATGATTTGGTTGTTTAAATTCTTACAGCCAAATGACAACGTTGGCGTCAAGTTAATGACATCTCGCGGGCTTTTTTCCGATAGCTACTGGTATTGGCTTTCTATTGGAGCCCTGGTGGGATTCAATATTTTATTTAACTTCCTCTACACGCTGGCATTGCATTATCTAGATCGTGAGTCCCTTCAACTTTTGCACATGATTTTGGCTGATTTCATTCCTACACTTTGCCTCTGGAGAGGAATTCATATTTAGAAAATATAATTAACAATGTTTTTTTTCCATTTTCAGCTCTAGGAAAGCCTCAGGCATTAATTTCTGAAGATGATTTGAAACAAAAGCTAGGAGCTCAAACCGGCGTTGCCCAAAGAAACAATCAAAATGAAATGCAGACGATGGCAGGAGAAAGCCATGAAGAAATTCAAGCTTCTGGTATGAATGATTTATGAACAAATTCTGAAGMAGAAGGTTAACTTYCAATTTTATATGGTGGAGATRTATTAGCCATAGAATTSTTTAAAATTAATTGAGTAATTTCTTTTGAAGACTCTGCCGGGGCAACTTCACAACGAGGACGAAACAACASTGCTTCAAGTTCTACACGCGTATCTGAAAAGAAAGGAATGGTTTTACCTTTTCAACCTTTGGCGATGRCGTTTGACAATGTCAATTATTATGTAGACATGCCATCAGTATGTTAAGCTYCCCATCCCTTTGAATTAATTACTATAAACAAATATTGCAAATCCTTTTTGTTTTCTGTTGTAATGGGTGTTAATAATTTGATTTTAAAGCCTGTMAGTAATTGTTATTGCTGTACACATTGCAGGAAATGAGGCAACAAGGASTTGAAGAAAATAGACTCCAGTTATTGCGTGGAGTGAGTGGGACATTCAGGCCTGGCGTGCTCACTTGTTTAATGGGTGTGAGTGGGGCTGGAAAAACAACCCTGATGGATGTTCTTGCAGGAAGGAAAACTGGTGGATACATCGAAGGATCCATCACCATCTCTGGTTATCCCAAGAAACAAGATACCTTTGCTCGCATCTCTGGTTACTGCGAACAAACTGATATCCATTCTCCTTTCGTTACTGTTTATGAGTCACTCGTATACTCTGCCTGGCTTCGTCTCCCGGCTGAGGTCGATAAGGAATTAAGAAAGGTAACCCCTTTTCTCTAATATCGTCAAATCTCTACTTTAACAGCATCATCAACTGTGTTTATGTTGAAATGGAGTCTAAATAAACTCATGGGTATTGTATTTGAACATAAACAGACGTTTGTGGAGGAAGTTATGGATCTTGTGGAACTGAATAACCTGAGACAAGCTCTGGTCGGCCTTCCTGGAGTGAACGGCCTGTCCACGGAGCAACGTAAGAGATTGACAATAGCAGTTGAATTGGTTGCAAATCCTTCAATAATCTTCATGGACGAGCCAACATCAGGACTGGATGCAAGAGCTGCTGCTATTGTTATGAGGACTGTCCGGAACACTGTGGATACAGGCCGAACTGTAGTGTGTACTATTCATCAACCCAGCATTGATATCTTTGAAGCTTTCGATGAGGTATGTTTTAAAACTACACTCTTGAATCTATGGATCATTATTATAGTCAAAGTTTACCTTTCAATTTACAATAAAATGCTACATATTTGAAATCTTTATACTCAAATAGATTATGATACTCAAGTGTTTAAGTGGTAATAACAACAATGCAAATGCAAAATCGGCAGCTTGTCTTGATGAAGCGAGGAGGGCAGATGATATACGTTGGTCCTCTTGGCCGCCATTCCCAATCACTGATCGACTACTTTGAGGCCATTCCAGGCGTTCCAAAAATCACGCACGGATACAACCCTGCGACATGGATGCTTGAAGCGTCTTCTGTTGGCGCAGAATTGCGTCTTGGAATGGATTTTGCAGATGTATACAGGAATTCATCCCTCCACCAGTAAGTCATTATTTGTCTCAACTGGCCTTTTACATAATATATCAATAAATTTTAATTGGGGGAGATGGTTGAGGAATTTTTTATAAAAACTTATAATAATAGTATGGATACCATTGATTTCAAATCATCCCTTATGTACTGTTATATACATCTTATTTATTTTCAATTTCTCTTTATTCTTTTATACTTATACTTTGTCCTCTTCTATATTTTATACTTATGCTTTGTCCTCTTCTATATTTTGTACGCAGACGAAATGAAGCTCTAATCAAGGAACTGGGCGTGCCGGGTCCGGGAACTAAGGATATACACTTCGACACTCAATTTTCACAACCCTTTGCAATTCAATCCTTGGCCTGCTTGTGGAAGCAGCACTGGTCATACTGGAGAAACCCTGAATACAATGCCGTCCGTTTCTTTTTCACTCTGGTCACTGCTCTTCTTTTCGGCACCATCTTTTGGAAAATGGGTCAAAAGATGTAAGAAATTATGCCCGGCGGCCTTTACAACCATTTGAATGCTTGTTATGGTTTGAATGCCGCAATATTACATTTTTAATTTGTGATATGAATGCATGATTGCAGAACGGAGCAACAAAAAGTTTTCAATGCTATGGGGTCGTTGTTTGCGGCGGTGCTATTCATAGGTGTGAACAATGCTTCTACAGTCCAGCCTGTAGTGGATGTTGAGAGAACAGTTTTCTACAGAGAAAAGGCAGCCGGGATGTACTCGGCCCTCCCTTATGCTCTCGGACAGGTAAACCCCTAATTTCATTTCATCCCTCCCAGTAAGGCCTATAAACTTTTTTGAATTCTTCTTTACCTAATTTCATCTTTGCTATCAATGGTAGTAAGCTTTTTGAGTTCTTCTTTCATGGCTAATTGGAATGTGTCAATAATGTTATGCAGGTATTGATCGAAGTGCCATACGTATTTGTTCAAGCCGTGGTGTATGGAGTGATCGTGTATGCAATGATCGACTTCGAATGGAAGGCAACCAAGTTCTTGTGGTTTTTCTTCTTCATGTTCTTCACATTTTTGTACTATACATACTACGGAATGATGACGGTAGCTCTGACTCCTAATGTGAACATAGCTGCCATTGTTTCCTCGGCTTTCTATTCCATCTGGATGCTTTTCTGCGGTTTCATAATCCCTCGTCCGGTAAGAATTTATGGTTTTAATCACTTCAAATCCAACAAATACATAGCTGGGCACATATTGCTTATGCATTCTACTACTGTTTTTTTCTCAGTATTCAATTCAATTAAGCCAGAGCTCTTATAATAATTCATGACTTCGATGCAGAAAATTCCGGTGTGGTGGAGATGGTACTACTGGGCATGCCCTGTTGCATGGACTCTGTATGGTTTGATTGCATCACAGTTCGGAGATTATGATGCCCTAATGATGAAAACAGACGGCACTGAACAGGCACTGAATAAGTTTATCAAAAATTATTTTGGATTCAGACACAGCTTCTTGGGACCTGTTGCAGTTGTAACAGCAGGATGGAGCATTCTCTTTGCATTCATCTTTGCCTTCTCCATCAAAAAGCTCAACTTCCAGTCCAGATAAATACTGGAATATTTTTTATTATTTTTTCAATGTGGCCTATATATATTATTGACTGTACCAGTAACAAATGTCTTGTCCGATCGATCACATTGCAGAGCACAAGAAGACAGATGATTGGTATATATTTATGTATATACCACAGTATGCACAGTATGTCCTATTCTGTTTATCAATATTTCTTTTCCCTAAAGGATATAGCTTTGTCTCCCACTGTAAGTAAAGGGGGACAGCATCCTGCAAAATCTCATGTCATCAATTTTCAATGAAATTTTTTAATGAGAGGACGGCCCACTGGTCAATTGAGTGCACTTTCTTTTTTGGATTCATGGTTAATTATTTAGATAAATTATTTCATGACAATAACATGGTTGATGTCATTAAAGTTTCATTGTCATAGTCCAATTTAGACATGAAAACAGGTGACAGGTGGAAACAAAATAATAATCATCAAAGTTTCTTGTAATGAATTCAAGTCAAATTTTGACAAGGAAATGTATTTGGAAAACTTGTTTAATGGTGATTTCATGTGAAAGTGGCCTGTTTAATAAATGAAAAATTTTTATATTCAAATGCCCATATGCATTTTAGACTTATAGTAACTTAAACGTAATAACTAAACCTAAGATAATAAATATTTTTTTATATAATTAATTTATTTTAAATGTGTTAATTTACACTTTTTCATGTGCAACATTAATTGAAAAAAAAATATTGCATAATATGTGTTTTAAAATTGTTATTAATACATAAATACAAGTAAAAAATAAAGATATAACCAAAATATTAAGTTAGAAAATAAAGAATTATATTTAATCAATAGATTTAATAAAACACAACTTCGTGTATAAGATTTTTCAATCATTAGATGTAATAAAACCTAACTTATTTTTAATGAACTTATTTTAAAATTTATTAAAAAAAACAAAATTAAAATATAAATATAGAAATAAATGCCAAAATATAAAGTTAAAGTTAGATATTAAAGAACTACTATTTCTAATAGCTTTTTCCATAATACAAAAGAGGTAATAAAAATAACTTATTTTAAAATTTATTAAAAGAAAAATATAAAGTTAAATAATAAAGAACTACTTTTTCCAATAACTTTTTCAATAATACAAAAGAGGTAATAAAAAAATCTTATTTTAAAATTTATTAAAAGAGAAATATAAAGTTAAAGTTAAATAATAGAGAACTACTTTTTCTAATAGCTTTTTCAATAATACAAAAGCATTGCGTCTTTGTGTTAGAATATGTGGTAATGAATTGTCTAGTGACCATGTTTGTTAATCTATTTTAGTATCTTTACGATGTTTGTATCATATTTAAGTTCATAATTTGTGTTGCATTTTGGTATGGAAATACAAGGTAATAATATATATTGTAATTTAGTTAATAATTAAGTATTAAAATGTGTATATTAAAATAAAAAGGAAGATGTAGTTAAATTTGATGTTTTTATTTAGTATGTCTATATAGAAAACCATTTTATGTAAAAGATATTATATTTTGGACAATAAAACAATAACTTTTTTTATTTATTCCATTCAATTTATTGGTATTAGATGTTTGTATCATTCAAGTTCATAATTTGTGTTGGTATTAGATGTTTGTATCATTTAAGTTCATAATTTGTGTTGTATTTTGGTATGGAATTAATTTATTCCATTTAATTCATTGGTATTAGATGTGTGTATCATTCAAGTTCATAATTTGTGTTGTTATTAGATGTTTGTATCATTTAAGTTCATCATTTGTGTTGTATTTTGGTATGGAATTAATTTATTCCATTGGTATTAGATGTTTGTATCATTCAAGTTCATAATTTGTGTTGGTATTAGATGTTTGTATCATTTAAGTTCATAATTTGTGTTGTATTTTGGTATGGAATTACAAGATACTGTATAGTGTAATTTAGTTAATAATTAAGTATTAAAATGTGTATATTAAAATGATATAGTTAAATTTGATGTTTTTATTTAGTATCCATTTTATGTAAAAATGTCATATTTTGGACAATAAAACAATTTTTTTTTTAAGTTGTTCCATTCAATTCATTGGTATTAGAGTAAGTTTTTTATTCCCCTTTGTTTATGACCATATTTTTTTTCCTTTTCATAAAACGATGAGATGAGCTTGTAGATAAAATTTTCAAATATACTATCTACACTAGGGTGGAATCACGAAGGTGGGTTACACTTTCGTGACAATCTGGTTTCCAAAATTTCGGAAAACCAATTTTCGGTCGAAGTAAGTGTCTTTTTTGGCCGAAAGAAAATATTTTCGGCCGAACTATTGTTCGGCCGAAACAATAAACGTCAAATCGACCGGAGCCATAACGGGGCCCTCGATTTGCGTGTAAAAACTTGGTCGGACGGATATTTTTTTTCCGGCGTTAGATTTTCGGCCGAACTATCTTTTGGCCGAAATAAGTTTCGGCCGAAATATTGTTCGGCCGAAAAAGGTTTCTATATAATCGCCACACATCACCTTTGAAGGTTTCGAATTTTTTTGGTTGTGTCGTGGGAGCAGCAGCGTGAGCCGAATCAGTGTGAGCGTGAGCCGAGCCGAGGACGCAGCGTGAGCGTGAGCCGAGCCGAGGACGCAGCGTGAGCCAAGGTATTTGCGTAACTGTTAGCATAAAATTAGTGTAACTGTTAGCGTAAAATTAGCGTAAAATTAGCAATATGACTCTGTATAAAATTAGCGATATGACTCTGTTAGCGTAACTGTTAGCGTAAAATTAGCGTAAAATNGACATCCAGTGCGGCAACATCACATAATACCTCATCCTGGAAGGGTTGGATGTCGTATGACAATCGACACTCCTGGCTGACACGAAGATCTCATCCTTGGCGAAGCCACCCGATGTTGTATGGTTGCGGGTGTGGTGTTGTCCACAATCCCAACTGTTTAACGACCTCTGCTGAGATGAGGTTCTTTTGGCTTCCACTATCAACAATAAAATGTAGTGGGGTCCCCTTCACCCACATATGTGAATGAAAAAGGTGCTCCCCCTCTTCTAGATCTGTTGGTTCTTCTGGTTGAATTGTTGCGGTCGCGACAATAGAAGTGGGGTCTGCATCGATGATCTGTCTTTTCCCATTATTTTCATAATCAGATTCTGAATCAGGGTTCGGCTCCTTGTCTTTGATCTCGGCCACCAATGACTATTTTGAACGACATTCAACGGTGTTTTTCCAGGGGCATTTATGGAAATCGCACCATTTTCCAGTGTCCTTCTTTGTCTTCTCGTGACCCTTCTTTTCTTGTGGCTTGGACTGGCTTTCGGGAGACTGTTTGTTAGGGTTGTCTTTGTCATACTTTGGTTGTTGTGGATTTGCATACCCGAACTCCCGTTTTTTCTGGTGCTTAAATTTCTGCTCGATTTTAACAGCATATCGATAGGCAGCACCGAGTGATGAGATGTCCAGAAAATCCATTTCAGTTTGGATGTATCT
>JZKD02S1673404.1:0-10472 GCA_000966675.3 Picea glauca
ATTCAATCATACCAATACATAGTTTGAAACTATTGATTGCTCCATGTAATATCAACTTTCAAAACAATATCTACAGCATCGATTTATGAAATTGAAATCCAAAAGATTTAATCAACGCGCCTTTGTGGAACTTAAACCATTGTTATTTCTCAACTCGTCCTTATGAATTTACCAATGCATTCGTTGCACATGCAAATGTGTATATCTAAAGCTTTTAAATCATTGCAACAAAAGATTTTATGTAAGCAATAAGTCAAGAGCTCATAGCAATAAGAATCAAAATAAGACCAAATCCATCATAACCTTTATAGGATCAGAATAAAACCAGTAAATCTTCATGCTCAACGGCATAGTAATCAGACAGATTCAAATGCGCAATCAAGGTAAGAATATGCTAAAGGACATAAGTTTGAAAAAATCTTTAGTAGTCATGTGATAAACCAATGGTCAAGTGTCTTTCGGAAAAATTAATAAAAGACGACGACAGTTCAAACGATGAAATAGGTGTTTTCACACTTTCAGTTGTGAAAATCGAATCGAAACCAAATTGCAATTGTCGCAAAATGAAACAAATGTTTAGGAGCACAATGTGACAACGATTTGTCGTTGATGAGACAAGGGGTGTAGGCAGCTTTTTTTAAGAGGAATAAAAAAATGAATTGGCTGCCAACAAGTTCCCCCTACCTTAGACTCAATGACTGACCTTTTAGGAATATCTAGCACTTTGGTAGGACTCTTGGCTTCCTTCTCTCACTTGGTTTCTAGCTCTTAGTCACTAGTTTGGTTCACTTTCATTCTTGGGGCACTCATTGGGGTATTTCCTAACTTTAGGGGTTCAGTTGGGGCTGCAAATCCCTCATTGAGTCCATAATCACTTAGGATACTTCTTTGCAAGTCCAAGACAACCCAAATATGTTTTGAGTTGCTACTAATAGAATCAAAATGAGTCAAACCTCCTTAACCCCACCCGATCTCTTGGCAAAGGTGTATTGTTGATTCCTAAAGAGGGTATTGCCTCTATGTTCCACATCACATGTAACAAAGAATCATTTTGGACATAAAACTTGCAGTATTGAGTCAAACCATACGATATGACTTTTCCATATGACTCGGACCCTCCATTCAATTCTTGTTTGTAAAACATTTGTAAAACACTTCGAACTCTTTGATCAATATATCTTTAAAACCTTATTTTGCAAGTACACACTCAAATAAGACACATATATTGTTCTCTTCCACATCTTCCATGCTCTTGGGTTAGTTGCACCTATCATCTCCAAAACCTCTAGAGGGATCTCTTGTGATTATATTAGATCCAACCTTGAAGGCTTCCCGATTCATCTTAATGCATATTTATCGATGTAGTTACATTCATACCATGGACAATTCAACCCTAAAGCCTCAAGGGAGGTTCCATCACAATTAGAATGGGGGGTTATCATCCCTTCTATTGGCACTTGGGTCTCTCTACTCAATATTATTATTGACATCTCTTTTATGGTAGTAGATCCAATGTTTATTTGTGTTTATAAATATATATCTTTGTATTGGAGATCAAGTTCAAGGCTTGTCTTGCAGAAAAGTGAAGCAACGTGTGTTGGATCATCCAGGGCATGGATCACTCGTGGAGACGTATTACAACTTTCTTCTTCATCCCAAGTAGCTTCAACACCTACAACAATAAATTATGGATGAGTTCCTTCCATACTTCTCTTTGTATTTCCCCGCATTAGGGTTTCTAGCTCACTAAAGGAAATTTTGGTAAATTAACTAAAGCTTGTTATTTTACTTTTATTTGCTAATTTGTTTGTAAAACTTAGTATGAAACTTAAGTGAAGTACCCTAATAATATACAACATAGGTTAATATAATTAAGGTTCTAAAACTCTAATTAACCTAGTGGCCTTCCCTCTCTTTTTTATTCTCTTTCCTGTCCATAAGGTTTCCTAGTTTAGCCTAAAACTAAGTGTGTGTTAGGATGGTCCTCCATCTCTACCCTCACATTGCATATGGTAGCGCAAATCCATTTTTTTGTTGCAATATGATTCCCCGACATGGAAAATTCTTGGATGCCCACTAGAAAGCTCTCCAACATTATATTGTCATTGAGTACCTCCTAAAATGGAAAGACCACTTAGTGAAAGGAACAACCATGAGAATCTTAAGACTTCTTCCACAAGCATCCCCATCTTCCTCTATTTTAAGGACAAAGAGCCCCAGGGTAAAAACTTATTTGGTCCCTCAAAACCACTTGAGATAATTAATATATACATAAGTTATAGTAAAAATTGAATATTGAATTTGTAATATAATTGTAACATTGTCATTATCATATTTAACATTATTTTAAAATATCTTTTTAAATATAACATTTCTTAGTTCTTAGTTCTATATTTTACTATTTTCCAATTTTAATTTTTTAACATACACATATATAAGTTTCAAAACTAACACGCCTATATCCACACACCCAAGCTACCTTGCCATTACATGATGGATTCGTTTTTTAAGTGGAAATGGATAAGTCTATGTCAAATCAGTTGAACACATTGTTCATCTTCTCGTTTAATTCAGAAAATCTAAATAAATTGATCTTATATCCTCGTAAAGAAAGATTAGGATGGGAATTATGGAGCAAAGATTGATAAATTGATCTTATCTCCTCGTAAAGAAAGATTAGGATGGGAATTATGGAGAAAAGATTGACATGAAGAGCCAGTGGCCACTCCACAACATATGGAGTAATCTTATTCCCTGTAGGTGCACGCGAGAAAAATCCATAACCAACCCATCGGTTTAACGCAACATAGAAAAAAAAGTATCAAGCAGATAAAGAAATACGGTTGCATGTCCCAAACCAAGACTATCAATGCCTAATAGAATAATGCTCCACATTCAACACCTGTCCTACTACCAACATCACTGATACCTTGAGTTCAAACACTGTTTCTATTACTTCTTGGGCATCCTCTTCCTCGTGTCAGAAGCTTCAATCAGGGAGCATATTTAAAATTAACTAACAAGCTAGATCCTTCATCGCACAATCCATTTTCTGTCATTTTCACAGGCAGCAAGCTCTCATGCTTATCATCTGACCTCTTTTGGCAATTTATTTTGCTAAATTCTCACTCCATTTCCGTAAACTCTGCCTCTATAGTTGAAATTGATAGGTCATTGTTAAGCATTTCCTCAAAGTACCTACCAATGCACTTCAGATATTATTATTCAAAAGGTCCAAATTGATACATCCTTGTACATGAAGAACATAACGATATCATTAGGATACAATTTTAACTAAGACAAATTTAATCTAACATGAGAAGGAGCTCTACAATAAGATAACCATAGCTAGCAAGAACAACCCTGACTCTCACTAGTTGATCGCACAATAAATAAATATTGATATAAATGCATATAACCATGACAGATGGACAGACATATAAACATAAACACGCACACAAATATATTCACCCCTATACACCAGCATAGATCCATCTTAACTCGGTTCTATCAAATACTGAGAGGGGTCAAATCTATCGAGGTGCAAATCTTTCTCAAGTTTTTTTCTCAAAAAAATTTCACCTCCATTGATTTGATTCTTCTCAATACTTGATAAAGCATGAGTTAAAATGGATCTACTCTAGTTAATATATATCACAATGGATAAAAAAACCATGGAAATTTTTTTTCTATTTTAGTTCTTAGTATTGATAATGAATTAGCCACATGAATATATTCAGGACTTAATATAAAAGTGTCTCCTAAAATACCATACCATATTACAGCTGTAGTTATAAGTGTAAGTTTACTGTTCACTTTTAACCTGACATAAATAGTTAACATTGCTGCACTATTAGTTCTCTTCCCAAAATGACAGCATTGATTTGTGGCACTTTATCCGACCTCTTTCCTTAAAACCACTCGATGACTTTCACTAACTTTCCCTTCTGTTAATATGTGATATGTAGATAGAGAGATGTTTTAAACTTTGATAAATTTGTTTATTTTATATATATATATTTCTGGGTTTTACTAGAGGATCTGAGTCCTACATTGAAAATTTTACTTGAAGCTAACATTGAAATATGTTTTTGTTATTGATATATTTTTTTAAATGCTTCGTGTCATTTTCATAGACAAGTTTAAACGTTCTATGATTTGGACTTTTTCTGGCAATCTTATTGGAATATGGCTATAAAAAAACTGCTGAAACTACAATATTTTATTGCTGGATTTGTATTTTTTATTGTCAGAATGGATTCAGCACTGTCAAAAACCCCGTTACATCGAGATTGTGCAATCTCAACAATTAAAATCTGCAATTCTAGCAATTCGTAACTAGATTTTGGGCAAAAATAATCGAACAAAATGACCGTAAAACATTGAAATCATACCATGTTTAGGCTACGATCATATCCACATTAAGTACATAATTACATATCTCCCTCATACCGGCCTCATATTGGGCTGTAGAAAACATATCTCGGCACAATAAGCTGTAAAGAAAATTCTGCTTAGTATATTGCTTTGAAATTCAAGTATTCTTAATTACATATCTCCCTCATACTGGCCTCATACTGGGCTGTAAAAAGCATATCTCGGCACAATAAGCTGTAAAGAAAATTCTGCTTAGTATATTGCTTTGAAATTCAAGTATTCTGTTTAGTATACCAGGCTGTGGAAAGCATATCTCAGATGGTGATACCCAAGGCAAACCATCAAGCTCCTAAGCAGCAAATGTCAATCAAAGTGATGGAAAATAGTACAGATTGAAGTACGCTTCCGAACAATATCTTTTAAAATTTCCAAAAATGATATCGAAGTTCTTTGTGGCAACTCATGGGGGTTTGATTTTGTATAACAGTAATCCATCCGAACGAATGAAAATTCTTAGGTTCCAAATTCTTGACTCGGAACTCTAACTGTGTTTGGGTATCAAAAGTGCTGTCTTGGAACCCAAATCATAATCTTGATAACAAAGTCAATTTGGATATCTCGATCGTTGCTATTTATGCTTTACTTGACGCGTAGTGGTGTCAGTGTGTTTTGTATTGACGAATTTAAATATTTTGACGGAAAAGGTTATCTGGCCCTTCGACTATTGGGAGAAACATGTACTCATCTATGCTTATTCATTTTGCTAAAATACGATTACCTTTATGTACAAACCTGAATTTTGCATATTAACTTTTTTTGCGAAATATTACAACCTGAATTTTCGGAACAAGAAACCAAAATACTTAGTCACAAGCTTTGAAGACAAAGGCCAGTAAACAAGACTGTTGTTATGCAACTTACCCAGAGTTCTTATCCACAATGTCCATCACCAGTAATCCCCACAAGAGCATAGGCCATTCTTGAAATGATGGAAACGGTTGGCATCCCTCACAATAATTTCTCGATCGACAATTTTGGAGATGAATTTGGTGGCTGTGTGGCAATCACTACACACACGAAGATTTTTTATGATCAGGATAGGAGTGCCAGGAAATGTGTTTATCAGTCCAAACGCAATAGCCAACTTCTCACTGTGGCTGTTCAGGATGTATTCCTTCTCTTTGTTGTTCACTTTATATAGCACACAATTTGTGTCAGGTGCATATCCTGATTCCTTCATCTTCTTGAATAAACACTCCAATGTTGCATATATTTTCTTGGTTCGTGGGTGAGATCTATCTCCCTGGAAGAATGTATACATCCGATTTCTAATCTCAATCCAACTACACCCTGGTTTCTTCGTTAACCCCCTCTCTCTCATCAACGTTCTCACTTTTGCTACACCATCCCACCTGCCAGCTGCAGCATAAATGTTAGACAATACTACATAATTCCCTGCATTTGTTGGTTCTAACTTGAAAAGGCTCTCTGCTGCATATTCTCCTAGCTCTACGTTGCAATGCATTCTGCAGGCACCAAGCAAAGCCCCCCACACGCAAGGTTTAGGCTCTAAAGGCATGCTTTGGATGAAGCTCTTTGCCTCATCTAATCGTCCAGAGCGGCCAAGAAGGTCAACCATGCAAGCATAATGCTCCACTGTGGGTGTAATTTGATAATCTTGACTCATTCGATTAAAGTTTTGCCAGCCTTTATCCACAAGGCCTGCATGACTGCAAGCTGACAGAACAGCAGTGAAGGTGACATCATTCGGCCTCATGCCTAGCTCTTGCATTTGGTGGAAGAGCCTTAGAGCATCCTCACCATGCCCATGCAAACCAAATCCTGCAATCATCGCAGTCCACGAGATAACATTTGCTTGAGACATCTTCCGAAACACTTGATGTGCATCCTCTAAAAACCCACATTTTGCATACATGTCTATCAGTGCATTCTCCACAGCTACATCTAAATCAAACCCACATGTGATTACATATGAATGGATCCCTTTGCCCTGTTGCAGAGCTGCTGATTGGCCATAACTCGACAAAATACTCGGAATTGTTGTTGAATCTACCTTCACTCCAGCCAGTTGCATATCCCGGAAGAGCTTCAAAGCATCACTTGAATTTCCAACTTGACTGCAACCCGCAATCATGGCATTCCATGAGACCACATCTCTTTCATGCATTTTGTCAAACACTTGGTGTGCATCCTCTATTCTCCCAAACTTGCCATACATAGCTAAAAGAGAGCTGGCCACAACAACATGAGATTCAAGCCCAGCTCTGAGTATACTTCCATGCATCTGCCTGCCTTGTCTCAGCGAGCCGAATGCCGCACAAGCCTTGAGAAGGCAGGGGAAGGTGAAATGGTCTGCCTGTATGCCGGCCTGTTGCATTCGGAAACAAAGCCCAAGGGCTTCCCTATAGCATCCATGCCTGACATATGTTGCAATAATCACATTCCATGAGAAGACATTTTTCTTGGACATTTTGTCAAACACTTTGCGTGATTCCATCAAATCCCCACATTTACAGTACATGGTCATTATATTGTTTTCTATATTAACATTTTGGTGAAAATTTCCAGACTTGAGGATACGGGCATGGATTTGCATACCTTGTGAGAGGGATTTCTTGTGGGAACACACCTGTAATAGAGACGCATACGCATCTGAATCCACTTCAATGCCGCCACGCTCGTTGCTCATATCATGAAACGCCATCAGCGCCTCTTGCCTTCGACTCTCTCTGCAGAGTGCAATAATGCCGTTCATGTTGGCTCGACCCTTTGGCTTAATATGAGCGGAAATAGCATTGTTTTGAAGCAGCCTAGTAGACAATGAAAGTCTATGGAGTTTAACTGCCATGGAACAGAGCTGCCACTCATATCACTCTTTCATTCAAGAATCTGTAATTGGAACATGCCAAATATTTCCATGTAGATGGAAGCATTAATATCTTTATGCAAATGGTGTCTATTCTTGAAGTTCCCATAACTAGGAGAGTATTTCAGACAGTGTGATGTGCAATTGTATTTGAAGTATTCATAATTAAGAGGAGAGTATTTCAGACAGTGGTATGCAATTGTTGTATTTGAAGTAGTCATCATTAAGAGGAGATTATTTCAGAGATAGTGATTTGTAATTGTAGTAATAAGACTTGTGGTATGCAATTGTATTTGAAGTAGTCATCATTACGAGGAGATTATTTCAGAGATAGTGATTTGTAATTGGAGTAATAAGACTTGTGATTATTGTGGTTATTATGGATATAGTATAGTAAATATTGTGGGAAAAAGGGTGAAATGGACGAAAACTTAGAACAATTAGACTAGGAAATGATAGCAATAAGTTGGGTTGACTTTTACAAATTTCTTCTTAATGAAGATGACAACTACAACTTAAAGAGAGATAGCACTTCCTTAAAATTGGTGACTTTGACAAGTTTAATTTTATAACTAATTTGGAACTCTTTGATTTAAAGTGGCTTGTGGTTTTTTTGTGATCTCTTGTTAATTGCAAGTTTATTAAATAACATAGATACATTTTTTGTTGAGGGTTTTGTTCCATGTTAAGATTATTACATATCACTCACATTTTTTTTGGCTTTGGGGTTGGGTGAACGGATTATAAAAGAACAAAGTAGCTTGATATCTTAGGTTTAAATAGTTGGTTTTTTCAAGAATTGCTCAGTGATCCACATATTAGTAATGTTTTATGTAGTCAACTATGATGGAAGATAAAGAAAAAGTGTAGCCATAAGCACTAGGTGTCTTGGTTAGCTCCATGTTGCAGTGAGTGTATTGCTCTATTTCCAACAAGTTCACAAGAAGCTCAAGGAAATTTTCTGGTGGAGTTCCTAATGGTAATTGCATCACTAAAGCTCTCTTCTTGCATACCAATGAATCATCTTAATTTGGGAAATTTGAGTTGGCTACATTAAATAATCCCTAAGACTACAATCTTATATTGGGCACCATAATTAGTGATTAATCAAGTCACCTCAAAAGCTTTCGAATTTCATTGCACATGCCTGAGCACAATGTAGAATTGTTGGATTGATCATGCTTCCATTCTCGTGCTTAGTGACATCTCTATATGTTTCCTAAACTAGTGACCTCTGCATGGGCAACCATGATAGGATAATCATGCTTTTGATGCAAGGATCTCTATGCATGGTTTCTTATGGGTAGTGCTTAGGGGGCTTGAAATGCAGGTAACAATTCCACAAACCCTATTTTCCATGTTGTTTTGTCTACTTAAACACCATCACCTGCTATTTTGCTTAAAAAATAGTGCTACCCTCTCATTTTTCCCCACATTTTCTTGCTAGTAGTTAATAGTCATGTGTTTAATTGTAGTGTTGAAATCCTTTCTTAACTACTTGTTCTCAAGAGATTAGGGTGGTTGTTGCTCATTTTTGTGATGGTAGAAGAGAAGGTACTACCTTCTATGGCTACAACAAGAACTTCAGGGAGTTGTGGTGGATCATCTAGTTACAAAGTTAAATAATAGGCTTCACACATTTTGTATAGGTTAAGTTGTTGCAATGCTAACTCTAAGATAAAATAGATTGATTAAGGTATATTTGGCTTTGTGTTAGTTAAGGCATAATCATTATTGCCTCCACATGAACAAAGATTACCTCCTATATGTAATTTATGTTAGGATGGAAAAAAACCTTACGTTTGTGTCAATCAATTACAACCCCAACCAAAAACTCCCCCACCTCATTGGTTAAAAGACAAATTAACTACTATATACAATGTAAGAAGAATCTTTTGATTAAGGTTATCTTTCAATTTCTATCGTGGAGATATTAGTTGAAGTTTTGCTAGCCATTTGTTCTTCTTTGAAGGTTAGTTGTCACCAACTAAATGCAAGACCGCTCCTTCATTAGCAATGTTCTTATGAGGGGAGAGAGTGTGAGAAAGTTCATTGCACTTGAAGGTCTAAACTTGCACATTGAAATGTCAAGGGTAAAAACTTTCAATGCATTTTGCACTTTGATAAACACACCTAAACTTATGATATCTAATACCAATGCAGCTTAGGATGCTCACGCAAGATTTCAAAAAACACCAAGTAACCCTTGTGATGTCAATGGAACTGCTAATATGACATGACAAGCTTCTTTTGCAAAGAACATTGGTCACATTAGTGTGCTCTTCATTAGGCAAAGCCTAAGTAATGTTATCAATGCACTCTAAAAGTTAGTGTAATAGGTTGCAATGCCAACAAGTAGCTTTTGATAATTTCTTATGAACTTATAAAAGCATAAGAAAAAAAAAATCAATACACACATGCAACTCAAACTTTCAATTAAATCTATAGAAAATTTAACTATGTTTTTCAACGGTGACTTGTAGGTCAGTGAAAGCAAGGTATTCTGATCACCCAAGGTTCAAGTCTCTCCAATGACATTGGTGGTTGTGATCATCCTTGTTTTGCACATGTCCTTGTGATAGTGATTGCGTTCAAGTGCAAGTCCTTGACAACTTTGGTGGAATAAATCTCCCCTTGATCATAGGACTCTAATTTGAATGTTGCGTGTTTGATACAGTGATTGTAAACAATACAATAATTGTAAACTTTTGAATTGGGGAGGGGTGAACTTAGTACATCGAGATAATTGGAAATCAATGAAAAAATAACTTTGTTAATATAAATATTGTAATGTGTAATAGAGTTACATAGAATTAGATTTGAGCCTCCAGTGGCTTCAATTTTAAACTGTATGACACAAGGTCCTCTCATATATACTTCATATTGCAAGACTCGCAATGTTTTCCCTCGTTTCAATAGCCTAAGGCTCATGGAGTATAATGTTTCATCAATATATTGATCTTGCATACAACAATAACACAGGTTGTATAAACCTCATACTCTCTCGCATCCTCTCTAATGTGTTAAACATTCTCAATAATGAAGGATCATGTATTATATATAAGTAATTGGTACAATGATTATTTGTTACAAGGTCATAGATCATCCTTCATACTTATTCAAAAATTCTTGGGTTTTATGCTCAAGAACAATTATGTGGACACTTTAAAATTTGACGATCAACCTTGACTAGAAGAAAGAAAGAAAG
>JZKD02S1673404.1:18566-30615 GCA_000966675.3 Picea glauca
TTGGTGACTTTGACAAGTTTAATTTTATAACTAATTTGGAACTCTTTGATTTAAAGTGGCTTGTGGTTTTTTTGTGATCTCTTGTTAATTGCAAGTTTATTAAATAACATAGATACATTTTTTGTTGAGGGTTTTGTTCCATGTTAAGATTATTACATATCACTCACATTTTTTTTGGCTTTGGGGTTGGGTGAACGGATTATAAAAGAACAAAGTAGCTTGATATCTTAGGTTTAAATAGTTGGTTTTTTCAAGAATTGCTCAGTGATCCACATATTAGTAATGTTTTATGTAGTCAACTATGATGGAAGATAAAGAAAAAGTGTAGCCATAAGCACTAGGTGTCTTGGTTAGCTCCATGTTGCAGTGAGTGTATTGCTCTATTTCCAACAAGTTCACAAGAAGCTCAAGGAAATTTTCTGGTGGAGTTCCTAATGGTAATTGCATCACTAAAGCTCTCTTCTTGCATACCAATGAATCATCTTAATTTGGGAAATTTGAGTTGGCTACATTAAATAATCCCTAAGACTACAATCTTATATTGGGCACCATAATTAGTGATTAATCAAGTCACCTCAAAAGCTTTCGAATTTCATTGCACATGCCTGAGCACAATGTAGAATTGTTGGATTGATCATGCTTCCATTCTCGTGCTTAGTGACATCTCTATATGTTTCCTAAACTAGTGACCTCTGCATGGGCAACCATGATAGGATAATCATGCTTTTGATGCAAGGATCTCTATGCATGGTTTCTTATGGGTAGTGCTTAGGGGGCTTGAAATGCAGGTAACAATTCCACAAACCCTATTTTCCATGTTGTTTTGTCTACTTAAACACCATCACCTGCTATTTTGCTTAAAAAATAGTGCTACCCTCTCATTTTTCCCCACATTTTCTTGCTAGTAGTTAATAGTCATGTGTTTAATTGTAGTGTTGAAATCCTTTCTTAACTACTTGTTCTCAAGAGATTAGGGTGGTTGTTGCTCATTTTTGTGATGGTAGAAGAGAAGGTACTACCTTCTATGGCTACAACAAGAACTTCAGGGAGTTGTGGTGGATCATCTAGTTACAAAGTTAAATAATAGGCTTCACACATTTTGTATAGGTTAAGTTGTTGCAATGCTAACTCTAAGATAAAATAGATTGATTAAGGTATATTTGGCTTTGTGTTAGTTAAGGCATAATCATTATTGCCTCCACATGAACAAAGATTACCTCCTATATGTAATTTATGTTAGGATGGAAAAAAACCTTACGTTTGTGTCAATCAATTACAACCCCAACCAAAAACTCCCCCACCTCATTGGTTAAAAGACAAATTAACTACTATATACAATGTAAGAAGAATCTTTTGATTAAGGTTATCTTTCAATTTCTATCGTGGAGATATTAGTTGAAGTTTTGCTAGCCATTTGTTCTTCTTTGAAGGTTAGTTGTCACCAACTAAATGCAAGACCGCTCCTTCATTAGCAATGTTCTTATGAGGGGAGAGAGTGTGAGAAAGTTCATTGCACTTGAAGGTCTAAACTTGCACATTGAAATGTCAAGGGTAAAAACTTTCAATGCATTTTGCACTTTGATAAACACACCTAAACTTATGATATCTAATACCAATGCAGCTTAGGATGCTCACGCAAGATTTCAAAAAACACCAAGTAACCCTTGTGATGTCAATGGAACTGCTAATATGACATGACAAGCTTCTTTTGCAAAGAACATTGGTCACATTAGTGTGCTCTTCATTAGGCAAAGCCTAAGTAATGTTATCAATGCACTCTAAAAGTTAGTGTAATAGGTTGCAATGCCAACAAGTAGCTTTTGATAATTTCTTATGAACTTATAAAAGCATAAGAAAAAAAAAATCAATACACACATGCAACTCAAACTTTCAATTAAATCTATAGAAAATTTAACTATGTTTTTCAACGGTGACTTGTAGGTCAGTGAAAGCAAGGTATTCTGATCACCCAAGGTTCAAGTCTCTCCAATGACATTGGTGGTTGTGATCATCCTTGTTTTGCACATGTCCTTGTGATAGTGATTGCGTTCAAGTGCAAGTCCTTGACAACTTTGGTGGAATAAATCTCCCCTTGATCATAGGACTCTAATTTGAATGTTGCGTGTTTGATACAGTGATTGTAAACAATACAATAATTGTAAACTTTTGAATTGGGGAGGGGTGAACTTAGTACATCGAGATAATTGGAAATCAATGAAAAAATAACTTTGTTAATATAAATATTGTAATGTGTAATAGAGTTACATAGAATTAGATTTGAGCCTCCAGTGGCTTCAATTTTAAACTGTATGACACAAGGTCCTCTCATATATACTTCATATTGCAAGACTCGCAATGTTTTCCCTCGTTTCAATAGCCTAAGGCTCATGGAGTATAATGTTTCATCAATATATTGATCTTGCATACAACAATAACACAGGTTGTATAAACCTCATACTCTCTCGCATCCTCTCTAATGTGTTAAACATTCTCAATAATGAAGGATCATGTATTATATATAAGTAATTGGTACAATGATTATTTGTTACAAGGTCATAGATCATCCTTCATACTTATTCAAAAATTCTTGGGTTTTATGCTCAAGAACAATTATGTGGACACTTTAAAATTTGACGATCAACCTTGACTAGAAGAAAGAAAGAAAGGATATGCTCCACAATTGTCATAATTGCTCCAACATTATTAACCTTGTCAACGTAACGTCCTCAAGTCCTATTGTTCTACCATGACAACATATGTGATCCAACATGCTTCATTACCACTTGCACTTGGAGACATTACACATGGTTGGCATGCCCCTTCACCAGTCAATACTTTTCACTTGCATCTAATTATTCATTTTCACATGCTTGACTTGCTTTTGCACACATATTTTTCATTGATATCTCTAACACTCAATGACAAATTGTTCTCCTATATATCAAGTATTGCTTTGAACCTCCCAAACTTATCTTTTCTTAATTTTTTTGTAAATATATATGTTAACTTTTCAAATGTCTTACAATACTTCAACTAAATCTAGCCTCATTCTTACAATTGTCTCCAATAGTGAATATGGACTTTAATATGGGTTGGCTCTTTTTGAGGCCCAAGTTTCATGGAGGATGTCCAACAAAAGCCAAATATAGTATAGTATGCCAACATTTAACCTTCCAAAGGAAGGAGATCTCACATGAGGCATGTATGACTATTGTCATTTAATTAGTGTGCGGAGAAATGGGAAGTGATGGAAGCACACATTCCATTAGTTATCATTTGATCTCATTCGTTCAAAGAGTAAGGAATACATTCATTTGCAACAAATACTAGAATGCCAATATCATCCATATAGTAGAAAACAACAAAACAATATAGCATACATGTAACTCCACTGTATTAGAAAAAAATGGATCACATCTAAGCCTCAAGCTTACAATAGAGTATTAGAGTGCATACTTCTCATGATTCAACAACATATGAACACAAATAGAACAACAATAAGAGCATAAACCTTCATGATATTAGCCAAACCCATGTGTGTGTGTGTGTGTGTGTGTGTGTGTGTGTGTGTGTGCCATGGATGAGGTAGTTATAGAAGTATCTAGATGAATCTAGAATTGACAGTTGTAAGCCACTATTACAAAAGGTCTCTATTCCTTTAACCTAATTGTGTGGAGGCAACTGGGTAGGTGGTTCTACAAATGATCTGCTACTTTTTCTTTGTTTTCCACATACTAAAGCTTTTTCTAATCATCCTAATATGTCGAACTTGAATCTACATATCTACTCCTTAGTCAAAATTTAGCCACAAGAATTACCAAACCACTCTATTTAACTCATCATGAGTTGGTTGTTGTGTTTACCCTTCAAACAATGTCTCTAAATTTGKAATCTCCTTGATTATTGTGTCTCRGAACAATGAAAAATACYGAAACATTGAACACTAACTCTTTATAACATCATGGATATGTTGGAAAAAGTTGGCAATTGTCTCCTTGGTAGAATTTTCCTCTATCAAAGTATTTCTAGATATGCTTTGACCTTGGCCTTAACTTTATTTTTCATCTATCTTGAAAAGACAAACTTCTCTTGAGCTTTCCATTCAATTTCTCTAGAAAGGTTTTGTATACACTTCTTTTGATCTTATGCACTATCCTACTATGTTGTCATATTCTTGGCTCCATCCATTTTCTTTGTGTTTTTAGTGGTTACAACTTCATTGTATGCATGGTCATAGTCCTCACAGTGTCTCTCTAGGTATTTGTTGATTTTCTTTTCAATATCTATCACAATCTATTTGCGTTCCTAAGAAATTTCTCATGGAGTATGACTCTTGATGCACAACCGATCCATTCATTCAACCTAGGTGTTAACTTCATGGATTGCAAAGGTCACTAAAAAGTCTATTCTTTCCCTTCTAGCATATACCTCTATTTGTTTTCATTCTTTGATCCAAAAAATCCTTAGACGTTAATAATTATTTAATGTACATAATCATCTAACTTGATTTCGAATTAATAATGATCGTTTGACTGATTGCATAATACATGTGAATTTACTTATCTACCCAAATCCACTTAAAGACAAATAAATTGCAACATAATTGAGTGAAATAGAACAATAATATGCTACATACACAAGTTTGTTAACAGAGTTCACCCAATTTGGGCTACGTCTCTTGGTCCACTTCCAATTGAGACTGCTTTATTAATGCTCAAATGTTTGTGTTTTTACAATGACCTTTTTACATGTTGCTCAAACTCAGAAACAGAGTGCACGATCGAATTCCTTATGAAATTATGAGAAAAATGAATATAAACTTCATATAATTCCATTAAGGAACCCCTTGGCATGATTTACAATGCAATCCCAAAGTCTAGTTACCCATGGCACAAACTTTGAGACCTAAATCCGTACTCTGCAATGATGTGTTGTGCATTGGGTTTTGTGCCCACTAAATAGGGTGTAGGCCCCAACTACTATCTGAAGTCTAAGGCACACTTAAATACATTGTTGGTGGAATCCCTTAACAAATGATAGTCTTGGCGTATTGGTTAAAACGTGTGTATATGTGGGAGGAGGTCACGAGTTCAACCCCACGGACCTCTCCCTCCTTTGATACCTCGTTATATTATATCAATGTTTGTTGGATATAGTTTGTTACATATGTGACAACATACATAATATGACCCTGACGAATATTGGACTATGGTTTTACACTAATCATGGGATTGAGGGCCCCTCGATCCCATTTCCCACTAACCAAAACTTCAACCAACATAAATGAGAACAAAACTATATACGGTTGAGTCACTTGTCGTGGGCATAATGGTAATTCGTTGGAATATTGTGCAAGAGACCTGGGTTTGACCCTCTAGGCTCTCAACCATAATTTTTAACAACTTTATCCATAGAATACCAATGGGAGACTGCCATGTGGCAGTCTCTCATTGGTCCACCTATGCCACATGTCAAATGTCAATTGGACCATTCAAACTATACGATCGCCATATCACCTTCCCAGCTAGACATACAATGTACTACATGGCACTCTATGGTGTTGCCACATCAGCACCATATGACTTGTACGGTCATGCCACTTGTCACCCTTTCGGTGGTGACACATGTCACCTCTTTAACTTTGTCTTTCAACCCTATTGACCATAAATTTTATCGACTATATCTTTTACATATGAACTCCGTTTAAGGAAATTTTTGTGTCGGTGGAAAGCTATCACCGAGCTCTATGCAATGAATTCATTTTCGAGAGAATTTGAGACAAAAAAAAATTGAGCATTTATGAATCCTCCTGGACCTTTATGAACATTTTGGATCTTTGTGGACCTATGTGAGCGTTTTGGATCCTCCTGGATCATTCCTCCCCATTGGAATCCTTTTGGACCACCAAAAGTATTGATTACTCAACAACTAGGTGAGGGTAAATCTCCCTCGCCTTCTCGATATCGATCCACTTTGCTTTGCCTGGTTTTACCCCTTTAAGACCAAAACGAAGATATTCCACATCACCTCGTTGTGAATTCTTGATTCTTCTGTCAAGAAAAACATCTTCTTGAAGCTTGTCTAAATACTCCAGAGAAAAATCATCAACTGTCAGAACATGAATACTTTCATCTTCATCCATAATCATAGGAGGCTCATAAAGTTTCAAATTCTCAACATTTACCACTGAATACATGTGCATGTAGGATGGTAGATCTAAATGAAAGGAATTAGTACCAATATCTTCTAAGATCTTGAATGGACCATATCGGTTTGGTCTAAGATTTCTACTTTCACCCTTTGTTTTGTCCTTGCTGACATGTAACCATACTTGATCACCCACTCAAGACTAATGATCAACCCGATGTTTGCCATGCCTTGCCTTGTATTTGGCTTGGCTCTTCTCCAATTGTTCATGTACTACTTGATGTACCTGTTGGATCCTCTGAATGAACCTTTTAGCTTTATTTGTATCACCATGTCCATTTTCTTTACTTGCTTCTCCAAAAGAAAAATCCATAGGTGATTTAGGAAAGTACCCCAAACATACTTCAAAAGGAGTTATCTAAGTAGAAGAATGGAATTATTATAAGCATGTTGTACATAGGGAAATTGTTCATCCCATAGCTTAGGATGCTTAATGCAGTATCCTCGAAGTAAATGTACCATTGTTCTGTTTACCACCTGTGCCTATCCATCTTTATGTGGATGAAAAGTTGTGCTCTTCTTTAAATTAGTGTCCATCAGCTCCCATAATGAAACGAAAACTTCCCCAAAAATTGAGTGTCTCGATCAGATATAATATATGTAGGCAGCCTAAAATGAACACATACATTAGAAAAGAACATATGTGTCATGTCTTCAATTGTAACCTATTTCTTACAAGGAATTAAAACACACATCTTACTAAACCTATCCACCATGACATATAAGTAATCATGACCTATCATGGACATCGTCAAACCCCCTACAAAATCCATGGAGATCTTTCTCATGGTTGAGAAGGTACTTGAAGTGTCGTATATAATCCCAAATTTTTGTTGTTAGGTTTGATTGTGGCACACATAACACACCCTTTTACATACTTGGAAATTGTCTCATTCATTCGAGGCCAATAACAATATCTCTACAAATGTGTTATTGTCTTACAAACCCCAAAATGACAATAAATGAGAGATGTATGAGCTTCCCTTATTACATTTTCTCTCTCCTCCATGGGTATACAAATATTTCCAAGATGATATAATAAATTTATATGTACATGATAATATAATTGTTGATTTCCACAAGTTAATGCTTCATACACATGTTTAAAATCATCATCCCTTGTATATTGTTCAACATAACTTTCATGAGCTAAGGGATTATACCTTAGTATTGTAGATGCATTGATCAATGGTCTCAATAACATGTCTGCAACCTTGTTATGAATATATTTCTTATACGTCATTAACAAATGAAATTGTTGTAAGAAACCCATCCACCTGAAATGTCGTTATTGTTGTAGCTTGGTCTGTGACTGCAAATATTGTAATGGTTGATGATCTGTATGAATCATTGTCTCCTTTCCCATTAAGTAATGCTTCCATTTCTTCACACTTTGTATCGACGCATACAATTCCTTATCATATGTTGGATAGTTAATTATTTCTTGAGTAAAAGTCTCAGAATGATAAAACATAGGTTTACCTCGTTGCATCAAGAATGCTCCCATGGCATATCCACTCGCATCGGTTTGAACCTCAAATGGTTGTTGCAAATCTGGCAGAGCCAATACTGGTGCGGTGCTTATCTTTTTCTTCAATGTCTAGAAGGATTTTTTATGCTTTCCTCCCCATTGAAAGACTTTTTTCACACCAATGTTAGGAAGAGGAGCATCCTGCTATAAATAGATTTCATGTTTGACCTCCCTCTTAAGAGGCAACCCTATAAGTTCCTAAAATAACTCATCATATTTAGATATGATTTTGACCAACTCTTGTTTATGATGTGGATAACAAATTGATAAAGCATCTGATATATCTTCTTCTTTTTGTTTCACTATCATGAGAACAAAATATTTACTTGCACTCATGAGTCTCTTCATTTGTCATGTTCTCACTAAAGAAAAATTAGTTTTGATACGATGAGCTCTGACAATAAATTCAACCCCATTTTTAAAAAGGTAATATTTGTTCTCTTTGCGATAAAATAAATATTTCTTGTCAAATAAATATGGACTACCCAAAAAAATGCCACAAATGTAAAGAGGCACAACATCTAACTCAACCTCATCAAAGAACTTGGATGTAATTGCAAATCTGATCTTACATTGCTTTGTCACCTGCAACTTAGCATCGTCACACATCCAACCTAATGGATATGGTTTTCTACTAGGTGTTGTCTTTAAACCCAACTACTTAACAATTTCTTTGGATATTAAGTTAACTTGAGATCCATTGTCAAACAAAGTATCTATCTTTGTATGGTTTAATATAACCCTGACATGAAAAAGATCGTTTCTTTTCTTTTGATCAATAACACTTTCCAATTTAGCAGATTGAACTGAAGAATAAGATTTGGTAGTATATATACCTTTGCTTCATATTTCCATGATCTTATATTCATCTCCTGAATCTGATCCCAGATCCTGTTGAATTGATGCATCAGTCTTTTGTTTCCCCTTATCCTAAAATTTATTTGGTCACAAATCCGGATGCAATTTCCAACATTGTGCTTCCTCGCGTCCATTCTTTTTGCAGTGAGGACATGTAGGTTTCTCTTCAACTTTCTTTATTGTAGATAATTTCTTACTCTTCCATTTTCCTTTCGATTTCTTCTCGAACTTGTGTGGCTTCTTATCCTCAATCACATGCTTTCCCTTGCTAGCTTCCAAATGAGTAGCTTATACTGACTCTTCATCAATATAAGTAGGGTTGAACATCAATATAGTGTGTCGAAGATATGAATGCATACCACCAATATATTGTTGATTTTATGGTAGATGTGGGAGGTATCAACCTCCATGTGTAACCTCTTACTAGATTAGAATATTCTGGAAGCTAGAGAAACCCTAGAAGACAAGTCAGCTCAATAAAAAAATTAATATTAAAGTAATAACCTCTAGAAGGATAAGTCACCCTAGATAGGTGACAAAGAACACTATAAATAGTGGGCACTAGAGTTCATTTGGACACACACTCACACCCAAGTCAAGTAGTGCACAAGTCTAGAGGAAGATTGCAGTTGCAACTACTACAATTGGGAGTTGGTCTTGGTTTATGGTTTGGGACTTTATGTTTTGTGTGCTACCTTTGGAGAAAGGTGCGCTATATATTGGTTATCTGTTGGGTCTGGTATTTCTTTCGAAATTATTCTATTTGTCAAGGTTACGGTGCTCGGGGGTGGTTGTGCGCCTATGGTTGGGTGACAATATTGAGATATTGTCTATGGTTAAAAGAGCACATCTTAACAGGTTATTGGCCCACACCACCTTCAATACAATCTAATCGTTGGAAGGTAAAGTGGTGGTTCTTTGTTAAGCTCGTTGTGGCACCAGTTGCAGTTGCAACTAGGGTTGTTGATTGTGCATCTGCAACAAACCCTAACCTAATATTTTGGGCGCTTCAAGTGAGAAGTTTGGCATAATTATTGGACATTCTAGTGCACCTTATCCTAGAGCACCTCTTAGTACTCTCAGCAAGAAAAAATGTCAAGGTTGAATTTTTGGGTCAAATTCAAAGTCAAAGGAAGTCATGACTTACTCTATAAAGATAGAAAACAAGCTAGAAGGAGCTTCAAACTTCAGAGCATGGAAGACAAGGATTGACCTCATCCTTGCCAAGAACAAGGTTCTAGATATCGTTAAATGCAAGATCGTGGAACCACAGTTTGAAGCTAAAAAATAAAATGAACCTCAGAACGTTGCAGCAATGGAGAAGTTTAAGGACAATGACATCAATGCCATGAGTATCATTGTGGACTTTGTAAAGGATCACTTGATACCCTACATATCGAATCTTGACTCATCCAAGAAGATGTATGATGCCCTAAATAACCTATTTGTAGTCAGAAACATTGGACAAGTGATGAGTATGAAGAATGAGCTTCATGACACAAAGATGAATAAGGATGATATTGTAGCCTCATACTTTGTAAGGATTTCTTAGTTGAGAGATCAAATACAAGCCATTGAAGAAGTTATTCCAGAAAAGGAAATTGTAAATATTTCACTCAATGGTCTCTCTATATCATGGGATGCATTTGTTGCAAGCATAAACATAAGGAAGGAGTTTCCAACACTTGAAGAAATTTGGACCTGTTGCTCACAAGAAGAGAAAAGGATAAACTCAAAAGGAAGATCTCAAAAGGAAGAGGATGCCCAAGCCTATGCAACAAAGTTCAAGAGACATGGAGGTAAGAAACGATTTGGTTCAGAAAAGAAATTCAATCATAAGAGAGATATGTCAAAGGTACAATGTTACAGATGCCATGATTATGGCCACTACAAAAGGGATTTCCCTAAACTAGCAAAGAAGAGAAAGGAAAGACACCATACATCTGCTGCCAATGATGAAGAACCTTCAAAGAAATTCAAGCATGAAGAAACATATTTCTTCTACTACTCAACTCTTATAGGATCCTTTGAAAATGACATGTGGTTCATCGATAGTGGAGCTTCAAGACATATGACTGGTGATATTGAAAACCTCTCAAGCATGAAGGAAAAGGAAACCTCTCATAAAGTGGAACTTGGAGACAAAAACTCTTATGCAGTGAAAGGATTGGGAAAAGCTTCTATCAAAATGGAATCAGGTAACAATGTTTATCTTAACAATGTTTTATATGTTCTGGGTTTGAAAAATAATTTAGTATATATCTCTTGCTTGGAAGACAAGGGATATAGAATAACCTTTGTCGATGGAAAATTTCTTGTATGGTCTAAAGATTCAAAAATAGAAGATGCTAGAGTTATTGGGATACGTGAAGGAAGATTGTATAAACTCCTAGGTCATAATGCTCAAGGTCTTGTACATGATGAACTCAATCCTAGTGAGTTATTTCATAGAAGGTATGCTCACCTTCATTCTCAAGCATTGCCATCTCTAAAACAGATGGTTGTAGGCATACCAGAACTACAATCAGTATACTAAGGTATTTGCAAAGGATGTGCACTTGGGAACAATATTAAGAAGTCATTCCCAAGCAGTGAGAATAGATCCAATGAAATATTGGATCTGATACACTCATATGTATGTGGTCCTATGCCAGTGAAATCTCTAGCAGGATCTCTTTACTATGTGACATTCATATATGACTTCTCAAGAAAGACTTGGACGTACCTGATAAAGACGAAAGATGAAGTATTTGGCAAGTTCCAAGAATTCAAAGATGAAGTGGAAAACTCGACAAATAAGAAGATCAAAACACTAAGATTTGATAATGGAGGAAAATATACCTCCAAGGAGCTCGTTGCCTTTTGTAAAGCAGCCAATATTAGGAGGGATCTAATTGTCCCAAATAATCCTCAACAGAATGGTGTAGCAGAAAGAAAGAATTTCTCCATTGAATAGTTTGTTAAGGCAATGATGAATGATCAGAATGTATCCATGTTTCAATGGGGAGAAGTAGCTATGACAGTTGTATATATTCAGAATAGAAGTCCTCATCGTATATTGAAGAACATGACTCCAGAAAAAGAATTCTCATAAAATAAGCCAAGTGTGGAACACTTAAGGATATTTGGGTGTCGTTTCTATATCCATGTTCCCAAGGACAAAAGGAAGAAATTGGAACCTTCAGGAAAGAAGGGCATATTCGTTGGATATAGTGATACGTCAAAAGATTACAGAATCTATGTCCCAGGTCATCAGAAGATTGAATCAGCAGGGATGTAACTTTTGATGAGAAGGTTGCCTTCAAGAAATCTATAGAAGATCCCATAGAATCCAATGATGAAGAAGAATATGAAGACCCCAAAGAAGAAATTACATGTTCACTAGAACATACCAGTGAAGAACCAGACCAACCACTTGAACTGGTAGAACCAGTTTTTGTACCCAAGAACAGA
>JZKD02S1673404.1:30665-42507 GCA_000966675.3 Picea glauca
AGTTGATTGGATCATTGATGTATTTGATGAATACTCGGTCGGACATTTGCTTTGTTGTGAACACGTTGAGCCAATTCCAGGTGGAACCTAGACATGAGCATTGGATAGTTGCAAAGCATATTTTGAGATATCTTTGTGGGACGCTAAAGTATGGTTTAAGATATGCCTCAAACAATGATATCTTCATTTTATCACGAGGACATATGTCAGGATTAGAAGAATGGTCCTTGTATCACTCTTTAGATTGAGTGACTTATTCAGCATCATGCTCAATTACTCCTATGGAGTATAGCTTCGAGATATGGTGCAATTGATGATTTATTTTTGGAATTTATCAGATGATACTAATAGTGGTGATGTTGCTCATGACTTGATCTACGTGATCATGAGATATCMTGTTTGGATATGACGATGCTACTTTTTAATACCTCTCTAGCTAGGATGGAGTGTTGATTTTATGGTAGCTGCGGGAGGTATCAAACTTCATGTGTAACCTCTAACTAGATTATAATATTCCATAAGCTAGAGAAACCCTAAACACATGTGTAGAAACCCTAGAAGACAAGTCAGCTCAATAAAAGAACTGATATTAAAGTAATAACCTATAGAAGGAGAAGACGGCCTAGATAGCTGAAAAAGAACACTATAAATAGAGGGTGCTAGAGTTCATTTGGACACACACTCACACTCAATTCAAGTAGTGGGAAATTTTAGAGGAAGAGTGCAGTTGTAGCTACTACAACTGGGAGTTGGTCTTGGTTTATGGATTTTGAACTTTCTTCTTGGTACACTACCTTTGGAGAAAGGTGCATTGTATCTTGGTTATCTGTTGGGTCTGGTATTGCTTCTAGAATTTTTCTATATGTCAAGGTTACAGTGATCGGGGGTGGTTGCATGCCTATGGTTGGGTGACAATATTGAGATATTTTCTATGGTTAAACGAGCACATATTACCATATATTTCAGAAGAGTTTCACGAGTATATAATGGAATTCCTAAACATAATGTTTTCTTCTTAAATTCCTGCGTATATACTCGAACATTTTTCCCCTTTCCTTGTCTAATATGTTGCCATTCCATAATTGCATTTTTCACATAAGATAATGGATAAAATTGTTTTCTTATTGAAACAGTAAATTCATCCCAAGAAGAAATTTCTTTACCATGTTGAACGAGATCAACTTATGTCTTACTCTCCCACCATATCAAGGTTTTGTCTCCCAGACAAAGAGTAAGAAATTGTATCTCTGTAGTCTCATCCATGATATTTTGTACCCTACAATATACCTCTATCTTCTTGATCCAATTTTCCAACTTTTCTGCATTCAATTCTCCATCATAAATTGGCAATTCGAACTTAACATCTAATTTCAATAAAGGAAAATTATGAGCATGAGAAGACTTCTTAGAGGGATTCTTCTTATGACAAGAGTGTTCACTTGCTCCATTGGTAGATGATGGTGAGGACAATGGTGAAGAGGGTTCTGCAGGTCCTCCACCTTCACCTCCTCCTTCAACTTTTACCAAATATTCTCCATCACCAGTCTTGTGAATTCTTCGATAGAAATCATCTATTATTTCCCCCATTGAGTGAAGTGTAGACATAAATTCCTCAGGTCTCATGGGAGGATCTTCTCCTTCCTTTCCTTTGAAAGCCATCTTTTGCTTACAAAATCTCCTTTGAATCTCTGACTTATAACTTGAAATCTTACCTTTACCAAGCTTGAATCTGGACCTTGTAAGAATTCACTTGCAAACACTTGTCAAAACCTGCTATGATACCAAATTGATCTGAAAAATCCTTAGACATTAATTATTCGTTAATACACATAACCATCTAACTTGATTTCGAAATAATAATTATCGTTTGATTGATTGTATAATACATGTGAATTTACTTATCTATCTAAATCCACTTTAAAGACAAATAAATTGCAACATATTTGAGTGAAATAGAACAACAATAATATGCCACATACACAAGTTTGTTAACATAGTTCACCCAATTTGGGCTACGTCTCTGGGTCTGCTTCCAATTCAGACTGCTTTATTAATGCTCAAATTCATGTGTTTTTACAATGACCTTTTTACATGTTTCTCAAACTTAGAAACAGAGTGCACCATCAAATTCCTTGCGAAATTCTAAGAAAAATGAGTATAAACTTCATATAATTACGTTAAGGAACCCCTTATCACACTTTACGGTGCAATCCCAAAGTCTAGTTACCCTTCGCATGAACTTCGAGAACTAAATCCATATTGTACAATGATGTATTGTGCATTGGGTTTTGTGCCCACTAAATAGGGCACGGGCCCCAACTACTATCCGGAGTCTAAGGCACACTTAAATACATTGTTGGCAGAATCCCTTAACAAAGGGTGGTCTTGGAGTATGGTTAAAATGTTTGTTTACGTGGGAGGAGGTCACAGGTTCGACCCCGCAGACCTCTCCCTCCTTTGATACCTCGTTATATTGTATTAATGTTTTTTGGATATAGTTTGTTACATATGCGACAGCATACATAATATGACCCTCGCAAATCTTGGACTATGGTTTTACATTAATCATGGGATCAAGGGATATGCCCCTGATCCTATTTCCCACTAACCAAAACTTCAACCAACATAAATGGAAACAAAACCATATACAGTTAAGTCATTTGTTGCAGGCATAATGGTAATTCGTTTGAATATTGTACAAGATACCCAGGTTTGATCCTCCAAGATATCAACCATAACTTTTAACAACCTTATCCATACAAGACCAATGGGAGACTTCCACGTGGCAGTCTCTCATTGGTCCACATGTGCCACGTGTCAAATTCCAATTGGACCATTCAATTTGTATGATCTCCATATCACCTACCCAGTCAGACGTAAAATGTGCTACGTGGTGCTCTATGGTGTTGTGATGTCAGCACCATATGACCCCTACAGTCGTGCGACATGTCGCCCTTCCAGTGGCGACACGTGTCACCTCCTTGACTTTGAATTTCAACCCTACTGACCTAAACTTTGACCAGTTGTATATTTTGCATACGAACTCCATTTGAGGAAATTTTTGCATCGTTGGAAAGATATCGTCGAGATATATGCAATGAAGTCATTTTCAAGAGCATTTGAGACGATCAATTTTTGAGAATTTATGAATCCTCATGGACCTCTATGAGCGTTCTAGATCTTCCTAGACCTATGTGAGCGTTCTGGATCCTCCTGGATCATTCTTCCTCTTTTGAGGATATGATAGCTTCTTGTCTTTTCTCCATTGCATCCCTTGGTTGAGATTCTTTTATGGTCTCTGACACTTGTGTTCTTTGTCTCCCCACTATTTAATGCATCACAATGGATGCTTTTCTTATTATGTCGGAGGGCTTCTCTACCACTTCAAATGTTTCCAACTTAAATGTTAATGATCCATCAAAATAGAAAATTATCCCATGTTCCACCTTAGTAGCCTCATCATTTGTTACAACTTATCTATCCAATGCATCCTACACTTGATTTCTCCATTATTCCTACCCCACTATATCTTGTTCATCTTGTGCTTTCATTTGGGTTTCTTATTCAGGAGCTTATTTATAGGCAGTCCAGAAGGACTCGCTTTCTATGAAGGTTACTTCTCTGTTTATTCTTTCAATTACAAATCCAATACTTTTATTTCATCTAAGTATTGGTCTCTATTTCTAAACCTTAAGTGTAGTTCCCCATCGAAACTCATCACAATTATACCAAGTTGGTTATCTCCATCTTTCATAGGTTCATTATATGTTGAGTATCAACCTATTACCCTTACTTGAACTTGATAAAGTCACATCTCAAAATTCTTAGGCCTTCCTCCCATTTGATCAATTGACTATGTCATGGATTCCTTTTGGCCAATAGTAAATTCAAATTCAAATCTCAAGCATGTTACTTGCAAAGCTACAAATGGATTATAGACTCATCCTATGATTAGTTGATGGATTACTAAACCTGGCACTAAGACGGCCAACTTCCTTAAGGCCATAGCTTTAGGATGAGCCCACAAATACTCATCAATTATGACCTCTTGATTAGACTCAGCCACGACTTCAAACTAGAGAAACTTCTTCTCTAACAAGGAAATTAGGTTCAAGGCCTCATGTGCATTCATGTCCTACTTCAAAATTGCATCCTTTTCTACTGGGATGACTAGTGACCTTTAAAATATTAACCATTATACTCTATAGGGATGGACATGGAGTTTACATGCACACCTCTTTAATAGTCACACCCACATATGTCACCTTTGGTGGGTTATTTTCCTGGGATAAGTCAATATAAAAAATTTCCGACAATGATTCCATGGTCTCGTTGGCTTTTGGTCATTCTGACCCTCTACCAAATTCATCAAAATCCAAATACCCCATTGTCCTTGAAACTAGTATAACATATGTTGGGATGGAACAATGTTAAGGGGCTTATGTAAACCTATGGGCTATAGAGAGATAAGGAGATATGTTTTGGTACTTCACTACCATTGATTATGTTTCCTTGTGACTTGTTATTGAAGAGACTAATGTAGCATAACTAGACATCACTGCATATTCCCACTTCACTAGCGCAACATCCCCATTTTCAAACCCCAAACTAGTGATGTATATTGTAAATGTGTTGTATGGTCGAGGGCCAAGTGATGTAATATGTAAGATTTATATTGAATATAATAAATAAAATGTATCACCAGCTACAGATGGAAACAGGTGGAGATTTAGGGGATTTGTTTCCACAAGAGAGGGAAGGGGTCTAAGGGGAAGAGTTTATCCATTTCTATTAAACCTAAACCCTTTCTTCCTAAATTGTCCTTACTATGACCCTTCTATTTTTTGATTGAGTGTTCCCAAATCCAATAATTGATTTCATGTAAGAGGGTGGCTGTAAAAGTCACATGGCTGAAGTACAATCAACATTGGGCAGAGTGAGAAGTCAACTATCTTGGGAAAAGAGAGGAATTTTTATGGGTAAAGGGGGCAGAATTATTCATTCACGTTTTTGCACGAACGACAGTTTTTACATGGATATTTTTGAACAATATGAGAGTTCTGAGTGTTGAATCTTGAAGGAATCCATAGTGGGAATGTATGGTGACTGTTTGGAGATGTAATTTCATGGGAAGAGAGGTTGCAGGCATGTACACAAGATTTTGTTCAAAAATTTTCAAGAGAAGCAAGTGTTTTGATGTTGTGTAAATTCATGTAGCAATTGTAGAAATCATGAGCTTCGAGCAAAGATATTTCTAGTCCAACCTATGCTAAAATCCCTAGAGGGGAGTTGGAAGGCTTGAGGGACTGTGAGAAGTGAAGGGGGATCCCATCCATGGGTTGTGTAGGTTGTGGGAAAGAGAGATGGTCGAATGGAATTAGGTGTGGGGATTAATTGTTTTGAGGGGGACTTTAGCCATCCTTAGGGACCACCATCTCTTGTGTATTCATAACCCCATCTCGGGGGTGACTTGTTGTTGAAAAATGTGTTGGCTTGGTCGTCAACACCTCCTTCAAGACTCTTGACATGGTTTAACAACCTCCCGTGGATCTATTAACTCTGGTGGTTGTATAAAAAACTAGCAGGTTGGCCTTTTGGTTTAACAAAAAATGTGGGCCAAAAATTGATATCATATCTAAAGGTGGCAGGTTCGAGTTTGATTGGTTTGTGTCAGGTACCTCAATTGGTCCTAAGGGGGAGATTGTTGACTTGGTGGTTAGCACCTCCTTCGGGACTCGTGACATGGTTTAACAGCCTCCCATGGATTTGTTAACTCTGGAAGTTGTATCAGAAACTAACAGGTCAACCTTTTGGTTTAACAACAAACATGGGCCAACAAACTAGAACAACAAGTCTATGGTTGGGAGGAACATCCATGCTCTGCATCGGGTTGCATATTTCATAAGATCATTGTTCTTATTTACTATGTTCATTTATGTTATTTGTTGATATAGATGTTGTGCATTTTAATATTAGATATTTTGGGTTATTCGACATATGGTTAATTTCCGTTGTGCACATTTAAATACTTGCATTTACATTTTTAATTACCATGGATCATTGCATAAGTTTGAATGTCATGTTGTGTGCGTTATTTCCACATCTAGTTTTGGTATCAAAAATTTTATTGGGTTGTTTTAGTAGTGGTGTGACCCAGCTTGGGGTTGGGTGCATCAAATAGTGGTATTAGAGAAACAAGTTCAACATCGAACCTGCATGGGCTAGACTCAGCACGCAGAAGCTAAATTGAAGAATTAAAGCTCAGAGGGTGTCGACGGAATTATTTTCCAAAATTAATCCAGTGAAATTGGGGAAATTTCATGAGGAATTGTGAGAATTGATCTTAGGGATTAAAATCCCAAATTTTAACCTCTACTCGAGCATTTTTAGGCCAAGAATCCATCAAATTTCAAAATTTGCAGAGCAACCATGGCGAAATTGGGTGAAGGCCCCAATTTCTACAATGAAAATTCATTGAAAATTCGACATGGGAATGTCAAATTTCAGGTGCAGAGGTTGAATTGACTTGCACATGGTCAAAATTGGCCATTAGAAGCTAAGTAAAAAAATTCATGGCGGCCCTGGCAGAAATTTCGATAGTAGGCATTTTAGAAAAAATTGAGAAATTTGAAATTTTGGAAAAATTGGGAATTTTTCCGTGCCATGATGTCAGCATGATGTGGAGGCCACGTGGTAGGGGATGTGGAAATGATGTGGAATTCCATGATTACATGTCCAATGGAGAGATGGAAAACCATCGTGGTGAGGCAACGGCCTGCGATGTTGACCGAAACCATCAGTGGTTTTGCATTGTGAAAAAAGTAGTTTCCCAAAGGCCTTTCACGATGTGAAGCCAGTGGGAGGATGCCACGTGTAAATGGGCAGTAAGCGGTATTGCATCAAAAAGGGTTTTTAACCCTCGCACATGTTGACAATGTGATATCGTTGTGGGTCATCGATTGTCCCCTAATCTCCACCGTTAGATATGGGGCACATGCAAGTTTCACACCAGAGGTAAAGGTGCGAGATGGGACCCGCCCATCACCGCGAACAATGAGAAATATCAAAGGTAAAGTATGGATGGGACCCACCAGTGGCATGAGCCACTATGGTAGTTTCATGTGGAAGTCATTACAGGTAGGGTCCCATACTTGTATAAATTAATTTATGTTATTCATACATTAAACTGTGAAGGTAAGGTAGAAGAGAGAGGTAAAGAAGGAGAGAAGGAGGAGGATAATGAAGGTTGTTGGGGTAGGGCCAAGGTGGTCAAGGGTTTGACATGGCATCACCTTAGGGTTCCACATGGACCCAAAATGCCACATCAGTGGCCATGTCAGCCATAAATAGTGAAATTTGTTAGAAAAATATAGTGCTTTTGTAGGTCATAAACTTGCAAGGCATTTTTAGGGCCTAAACAATGTTTTTAGGCAATCATATTTTACGTAAATAGGGTATACTGCACTGTACATATGGTACAAGTTATCTTTTGAAATTAAATAAAATAGCTCGAGGAGAGCTTTCCAACAAGCCATTCTGAGTGCAAAACAAAGCTCGTATGAAGGAGTTGCAGCCTAAACAACTAAGGGTAAAATTTGGGCACCAATTTACTTCAATAGGGCATAAATATTTACTCAGAAGTCAGTTTGGGACACATGAGTATTCTATGGAAATCATATGAATCATAGAAGGCATCCATAGAGTTATATTTGGAATTTGGGTACCTAAAAATATGTAGGAAGAAAAAGAAGATGTGTGGCCTACAAGGTTTAAAAAGAGGAAAACAGTCAAAACTTCTTAAGACCATAAATTTATGCTCAAAGCTCAGAATTGGAAAATGAGTAGTCAATGGAAATATATCAAGGAGGAGAATCCATTTATTAACATAAAAATTTGATCTGAGTAAGAATTTTTATAGTCAACCCAGAAGAAGATGACTAGTGGCATTAAAGAGAAGAAAATTTATACATTATTTTCCAACACTGTGTGTATATATTTTGTCTAATAGAAAATTATTTGCATGCACATTTCTTACAGAATTTAGAGGTACAGGAAGGCATTTGGTTATTTTATGAGAACTACAGTCATGGAGGATTCCCGAGGGTCCTACATTCATGAATAGGAATTCATAGGGCTATATGTTAGTATGGGAAATGTTGAGATGGATTTTAATGGAAGAAGAGACAGACATGAGCCTGTAACTATGAGAATCCTGCAAAGGGAAGTGAGGAGCTATAGGGTCGATAATGAAAAGATCATAAAATATCAAGAGGAGATACTACAGAGTATAAATATGCTACAGAAGCAAGTCAACAAACATTCTGGTACAAAACAAGAAGATAGTGCAAGGCACGTAGAAGTATCTAGATCCCATGATAGGACGGATGATCATGGAGGATCTAGATAATCTGGGAGTGTCAAAAAACATCATCAACATCATCATTCCCCAAGGCAATCAACCAGAATATCATATGCATGTTCAAGGTCAGAAAGTATCCCAAGTATGTCTCCTTTCAAACATTAGAGAAAGAGATATGGGTCAGATAGCTTGCAAGGGGAGCTAGGAAAATCAAGCCACTATCATTTGATGGAGAGAATGGGAAGGGAGAAGATGTAGAAGCATGGTTGTTGGGAATGAGAAAATATTTCTAGTTACATGATTACTCATCAAATGTAGAAGCTAGAATTACAACCTACCATCTTCAAAAAAAGACATCTATGTGGTGGGATGGGATGAAGCAGGTTAAGCACCTTTATGAGAAGATAATTTCTTGGAAGTAGTTCAAGCAATATTTCCAACAGTATTACTTGTCATAGCAATATTATGACAAGAAAATGGAAGAGTTATTTGAATTCAAACTTGGGAACATGAACACGGATAATAATTAGAGAAAAATCTTGGAACTTCTCAGGTATGTGAGCTTCATTAGGGATGAGAGGGTTAAAATTCAAAGGTTCGTGAGTGGATTTCCATCCTTATACAAGGATAAATCTAGTTTGATGATCCCATGAATTTAGAAGAAGCCATAATAAAAGACAATTATTTGCATGAGCAGAACAGAGGAAGACCAACTTTCCAAAAGGCCATGGATGATAAGAAGAAAGGCAAGATGGATCATAGAAGAAAGGGTTCAAGACACCTTTTATTGGGAATATTCCCCATGCACATAAACAAGGGAAGAAATCTCAGGGTGATCATAAAATGACATATTCATTGGGAAAGAGGCCAAGACAGTAGCCCATAAAGTGTTGGGGATGTGAAGGATATCGCTTGTATAAATATTGTCCTCACAAGATGAGGATTGTGCATAGCATCAAGAAGGAAGAGATAGTAGAGGATGTCGATGGAAGCATACCAAGGATCTATGCAGCCTTGGACAATATACAAGCAGACTATCAATCTCACATTATTGAAGTGGAAGGTAAGATTGATAATCAACCTATAGTTATTTTGATTGATTATGGAGCTAGTCATAGATATATAGATCCAAATCTCGTTGAAATATTTAAATTGAATAAATGTAAGCATGAAAAGTCTTGGTTAGTTCATCTATCTACTGGAACCAAGAGAAGAATTAGTGAGCTTGTTAAATATTTCCCAATAAATATGAATCGAATTAATGCTAAGGAATATGTGAACTTCATACCACTTGGATCTTATGACTACTTGATTGGTATGGATTGGCTAGAAAAGCATTGTGTTGCCTTATATTTCTATACCAAGACTTTCACTTGTCTTGATGAGGAAGGGGATTCAAGGACGGTTCAAGGTATTTCAAGGCCTATATCTGTTTGAGAGATTTCATCCTTCCAGCTAAAAAGAAGTTTTAAAAAAGGGTGCCAAATATATGTAGCCCATATAGAAGAGACAATGAAGGATAAGGATCCAAGTCTTGGATATTATTCGGTCTTGAAAGAGTATGAATATGTATTTTGGGAGTTTCTAGGATTGCCACCAAAGAGAGATATTGATTTCTCTATTGATTTAATTCCTAGAGTTTCCCCAGTATCCAAAACTCCCTACAAAATAAGCATGTCGGAGCTAAAATAATTGTAAATGCAGCTAGAAGAGTTGTTGAAAAAGGGGTAAATATGCTCGAGTGTTTCTCCTTGGGTGCCTCGGTCCTTTTTGTAAAGAAACATATGGAACCCTGAGGTTATGTATTGAGTTCATATAGTTGAACAAGGTTATAGTCAAGAACAAATATCATTTATCAAGGATTGATCATATTTTCGATCAGCTGAAGGGAGCAAATATATTTTCCAAGATTGACTTGATATCAGCCTATCATCAAGTGTGAATCAGAGAAGAAGATACTAGAAAAACAACCTTTTGAACAAGGTATGGACACTATGAATTTGTAGTGGTGCATTTTGGGTTGACCAATCCGCCTACTACATTTATGTGTCTAATGAATGGGGTGTTTAGGGATTTCCTAGAAAAAAATTCATTGTATTCTTGGATGATATTATTATATATTCCAAGACGGAGAAAGAGCATGAGAAACATTTCAGGATGGTGCTACAAGTGTTAAGAGAACACCAATTGTATGTCAAGTTGAGTAAATGCACTTTTTGTCAAAAGCAGATCCATTATCTGGTTCACATTGTTTCAAAAGATGTCATAGTGGTGGATCTAGAGAAAATTGAAGCAATCAAAAGTTGGTCAACACCAACAAACATTTCAGAGGTTAGATCATTTATGGATCTAGTTGGTTACTACAGAGATTCATTGTGGGATTCTCCAAGATTGCACACCCAATAACATATTTGCAAAAGAAAGGAGTAAATTTTGAATGGACTGATAAGTGTGAAGAAAATTTCCATCACTTAAAGGATTTATTAACTAGTGCACCTATTTTAAAAGTTGTAAATCCATATGAGGATTTTTTTGTGTGCACGGATGCATGTAAGGAAGCACTCGGTGGAGTCCTTACACAAAATGGACATGTAATTTGTTATGAATCCAGAAAATTGAAGTAGCATGAAATATATTTTTCCACACATGACTTAGAGTTGGCAACCATAGTACATGATTTAAGGATGTGGAAGCATTACCTTATGGGCAGAAAATTTGAATTGAGAATAGACCATAGTGGTCTGAAACATTTGTTTTGTTTGAACATTCAACACTAAATGATAGAAAAACTATATGGTTGGAATTTCTTAGTGAATACGACTTTGACATCAAGCACATAAAGGGAAAAGAGAAAAAGGCGGCTAATGCACTTAGCAAAAGGGTGCATAAAATGCATGCTACAACCATTAGTATGCACATGACATATTTAAAAGACAGAATTCTAGAGGTTGTAACAACAGATCAACATTATGAGAAAGTTGAAGAAAGCCTACAACAAAATTAATGTACAACAGAAATATAAGGATTACAAACTAGAAGAGGATGGAATTGTCCTATTTCGGAATCAAGAAACTCGGTTTTAAAGGAGATGCACAATGTGCCATACGTTGGACATCCAGGATACCAGAAAACTATTACAGTTGTAAGAGGCCAATATCTTTGGCCTGGTATGTGTTACGAGGAAAATCTTTCTATGGCTAGGGGAAAACCACAACAGATGGAAATGACTGCAGAAATCAACTCTATTCTCGAGTATTCTATATACCAAATATGCCAGCAAGACAAGATAAAAGGCCTACCTCGTCCAAATGTTCGATGAAGTCCATCGTTGAGCATTTGACCCAAAGCAATATACCTGTAACTAGTCCTCAACAACCAATCAACGCAAGCATATGGTGATAATATATGATGTTATCACATTCAATAGCATAATTCATTAACATTCATAACAAATATGCCTATGGAATAATAATTCAAATATTT